>JAUELF010202648.1:3318-14246 GCA_031471495.1 Clinocardium nuttallii | reverse complement strand
TTTGCGCACACGGTTGTTTGGTTAGCATTACGACTGACTTGCTGTTCTCCGAATAAATAGACAAGTAGTTATAATGACACTCCCTCCTTTGCGCACACGGTTGTTTGGTTAGCATTACGACTGACTTGCTGTTCTCCGAATAAATAGACAAGTAGTTATAATGACACTCCCTCCTTTGCGCACACGGTTGTTTGGTTAGCATTACGACTGACTTGCTGTTCTCCGAATAAATAGACAAGTAGTTATAATGAAACTCCGTCCCTTGCGCACACGGTTATGTGGTTAGCATTACGACTGACTCGCTGTTCCCCGGATAAATAGACAAGTAGTTATAATGACACTCCCTCCTTTGCGCATACGGTTGTGATGTTAGCATTACGACTGACCTGATGTTCTCAGGATAAATAGCCCTGTAGTTCTAATGACACTCCCTCCTTTGCGCAGACGGTTGTGTCGTTAGCATTACGACTGACTTGCTGTTCTCCGGATAAATAGCCCAGTAGTTATAATGACTTTCCTTCCTTTGCGCACACGTTGTGTCGTTAGCATTGCGACTGACTTGCTGTTCTCCGGATAAATAGCCCAGTAGTTATAATGACACTCCCTTTTTTGCGCAAACGGTTGTGTGATTAGCATTACGACTGACCTGCTGTTCTCCGGATAAATAGCTTTGGAGTTATAATGACTTTCCCTCCTTTGCGCACACGGTTGTGTGGTTAGCATTATCACTGACTTGCTGTACTCAGGATAAATACACAAGTAATTATTATGAAACTCCCTCCTTTGCGTACACGGTTGTGTCGTTAGCATTACAACTGACTTGCTGTTCTCAGGCAAAATAGCCCTGTAGTTCTAATGACACTCCCTCCTTTGCGCACATGGCTGTGTGGTTAGCATTACAATTGACTTGCTGTTCTCAGGAAAAATAGCACAGTAGTTCTAATGACACTCCCTCCTTTGCGCACATGGCTGTGTGGTTAGCATTACGACGGACTTGCTGTTCTCCGGATAAATAGCCCAGTAGTTCTAATGACACTCCCGCCTTTGCGCACATGGTTATGTGGTTAACATTACGACTGACTTGCTGTTCTCAGGATGAATAAATATGTAGTTCTAATGACACTCCCTCCTTTGCACACACGGTTATGTGGTTAACATTACGACTGACTTGCTGTTCTCCGGATAAATAGATATGTAGTTCTAATGACACCCCCTCCTTTGCGCACACGGTTGTGTGGTTAGCATTACGACTGACTTGCTGTTCTCAGGATAAATAGAAATGTAGTTCTAATGACACTCCCTCCTTTGTGCACACGGTTGTGTGGTTAGCATTATGACTAACTTGCTGTTCTCCGGATAAGTATACAAGTAGTTATAATGACACTCCCTCCTTTGCGAACACGGTTTTGTGGTTAGCATAACGACCTACTCGCTGTTCTCCGGATAAATAGCCCAGTAGTTCTAATGACACCCCGCTCTTTGCAAACACGGTTGTGTGGTTAGCATAACGACCTACTCGCTGTTCTCAGTTTGATAGACAAGTAGTTCTAATGACACTCCCTTATTTGCGCACGCCATTGTGTGGTTAGCATAACGACCTACTCGCTGTTCTCAGTATGATAGACAAGTAGTATTAATGACTTTCCCTTCCTTGCGCACGCCGTTATGTGGTTAGCATAACGACCTATTCGCTGTTCTCAGTATGATAGACAAGTAGTTATAATGACACTCCCTTCTTTGCGCACGCGGTTGTGTGGTTAGCATTACGACTGACTCGCTGTTCTCAGTATGATAGACAAGTAGTTATAATGACACTCCCTTCTTTGCGCACACGGTTGTGTGGTTAGCATTACGACTGACTCGCTGTTCTCGGGATAAATATACCAGCAGCAATGTTCTATTTAATCTCTGTCAGGTGAGGGAAACGTTAAACAGTTGTTCTATACACACTGTATACATTCAATAAGTAAGTAAGTAAGTAAGTAAATATGTTATTATAGTGACATGTGTATAACAAAACAAACATATAACACAATATAATAATGGGATAACACCCGGCCCCATGGGTCTACATGTCACTGTTAAGAAAGAATATATTTACACAGTGAGTACATTTCACTGTTCCTGTTATTAACATATTTATACACACAGCATTGAGTCGCTCATGTCGTTGGCATGTTTCCTAGTTCCAAAAAGGACAAGATACATACCAATTACGAGCCCGAATTCAATTGCACGACTTTATCATTCCTTTACACTATATACACTAATTGTTTGATCGTTATTAAATGGGAGCGCGTTTCATACAAAGGTTTTGTTTCGCAACAGCGATTTACGTCCTTTCTGGGAAAGAACAGTAACACAATTGCAAAACAAAAAATAGTAATAAAAGATGTTTCGAATAACTGGTTGCAAGACTGGAGTTCTTTACAGAAACGAAAGGTAAAGAAAACCAATCATACAGTATCTCAACTAAAAGTTGAAAAATTCAAGCCAAACAAAATATACTGAATGAATGAATGAATCAATATGTATACCTGTTGTATTCTTCAGGGGCGATTTGTTGAAAACATCGGGACGTCGTTTGAAATCAGATGGACTTAACAGTGTAAAATACAACGTCCATGTTTTGGAAGAGAGACCACTGTTCACGTGGATTCTGATCCAAGCTAATCTAACAGCTGATTGGGATGAACATCACCAACCAATTCACATCCTAAATAGATGGCGCCCTTTTCAACGGCGTTAACCGTTTTGATGATCATTATAGTTATAAATAAATTTGAGCCTTCCCGTGAGAAAACCAATATTGCGTAAAGTATCGACCCGGATCAGCCTAAGCATGCCGCGCAGGCTATCCCGGACAGACACTTTTCACCTCCTGTGGATTTTCTGTTTCCAGAATCATTACTCTATACGGTATTACCTCTATCCCCCTGAGCCGGAATGTGTCGGTCCGGGTCAGTCTGTGCGGACTGCGCAGCCTGATCTGGATCGATACATTTCGCAGAGGCCATACTGTTGGTTTTCTCGCGGGACGGCTGTATAATTTTCAATTCGGTTAACCAGAAGTGCATCGCAAACGAGAATCGTTTTTCTGTTATGATGTCTTACTTTATATTAAAGGGAATAGCGTACTCGGAAATTTCCGTATTATGTCGTTAGATATCGGTAATTTTCGTGAGCTCCGGCGGTGAAAATCGATCTCTTACGGACGGATATCCCAGAATTTAAATACTGTTCATCAATACCGAAATATTACGGAAATGTTCGAGTTCGCCTAATATGAATGTCATTCAATCGGTAAATGATAATGTTTGAACCAGAGCTCTAGATAAGACGTGTATTCAACATCCTCAAATCCTTATTTTACCCTCAAATCCTATGCTGTGGGTACTCAAAAGAACCGTGTCAGTTAGACAATTATTTTGAGTACCTACAAAATAGCTTTTAGTTGAGTCATAAGGGTGATATGGATGGGAAAAGACCAGTTCACTCCTCCTTATCTAGTTCTCTGGTTGTTTACTACGCAGCCAGTAATGACGTAGTCTACGGCGACAACATGTTTGGCTAGATAAGCGCTATGTGTTAAATTTGGTTATTAAAATACAAATTTCATTGGGAAAAAATTATATGATATAAATTCGAACGTGTTGGCTTTATCTATACATGTACACATATGTGGAACCACAGATCCAGTATTGACAAACCCATACATGATGTTATACCATCGTGTTGAAAGGCTAGTAGGAGATTAAATCATTGCCGGATCCACGTCGTTGTTGTTGTTTGGCGAAACCATGTCATGACAAGCTGTGTTTCATTTTCACGTCTTAAATTTAAATTAAACTTAAATTTTGAAGGAACTGGACTTACGAATGAACCGACATACATCTTTTTGTATTGCGTTTAAAATGTACCCATGGAAACTACCTAAAATTGTGTAACGCACAGATACTCTCTGTATTATGATGTTCGGTACTTATTATGAAACCTTAATGTGTTTTCGCGTAAAAGTCGTTTTATTGCTTGATCAATTTCTTTTCATAATACTTTCTTATAGTAATGTTATTGGGACATGGATATAAAGTAAAGACACCCCAAAAAAAAGTCTTTATATAATATCTTTTATTTGGTTTATTAAAATGAATTAATTCGATACGGAGAATATATGCAAACATTTATCATCGGAAATCGCCCAAATGGCCTATCCAGATATTTCTTATTATATCTCGATTGGTTGGTATAAAAACGTGTAGTCCCCTGCACTACGAATGAGGCTCGTGATATAGTTAATTCTGCACGAGGAGGGTAAATAAATACGAAGAACGAACGAACATTACGACTTATTGCTGAATATATTATTTTTAAAGCTGTAAACACTGACAGGTTATCTAGTTATGGTTTGGAAATTCCACTTAATAACTGATTCAGCGGAATTTCCAAACCATAACTTGATAACATATTAGTGTTGTACAGTACATAATTGAAAAGGTAATTCTGGGCACTGTCAAGCCTTCTTTTAATATTAGGTTCGAAAATATAAACGAAGTGATAACACGAATTTATCTAGTTAACCAGTTACCTAGTAAGTTGAATTCGCAAACCTTAACTAGGTAACTTGTTAATAGTGTACACAATGTTTACAGGTTATCCAACAGCAGTGATATGCCACCATAACTAACCTAACAATACGTTAACGTCTATAGTTGTTAGTTACGTTGGTTATATTAGTAAAAGATGTAAACATATATATACTACCTAAAAGCTGGAACCAAATTAGTCGTTGTTGATGAATAGTACCTCATTCTCCCCGACCGGCTAAATTCCTCGACCAAGGTCGACAAGGTGTTTAGTAAGGGGTCTACAAAAACGAAGGGGATGTCTGCCAGACCTTTCGTGGACCATACTAGCTCAACTCAAGACCCTTTCAGACTACTTCAAGACTACATGCCGACGTTTACTCGACCTTCTCGACCCATTCCCGATGTCTACCCGATCAACACGACAAGCCCGATTTTTCTTCGACCTCTACCCGAGTTATACCCGACCATGTACGATCGGGCGCGATCGCATCACGATGGCAGCAGACTAGGTATACAATAATAGTATTTGTTCGGTATTCAGTAGTTGTATTCGATATTGCTTCTATGGAATCCCGGCCAGTTATGAAAAACCCGCCAAAGTGTGACCATGACCTTGATCCTTGAGTAGAATATCGAGGCGGTCGGGTATGATCTGGTATGAACGGCTAGAAGACGTGTATGTTCGATAAGAGTTCGGTGCGGTCTGAACATTATCGAGTTGATCGAGTAAATGCATCACGATCTAGCACAGGTCGTATACAGGTATAATTGATCGAGTACAGATCGGATGAATAGATGTCTTCCCGATGAACTAGACATTCTACACGAGTATACACGAGTTTACCAGAGCGCTACAAGGTGTATTGCAGACCGCTCTCGAGCATGTGGCTGGCTTCCCGAGCATGTCAAAACAATTCGAGTAGAATACCCCGACCTCTACCGACCAAGGACACCTCTCAAACCGAAGAAAATCATTTCACGACCGCATGATCGAGGTACGGTGAGATCGCCCCATAAACTTATTCATTTTCATCTCAGCTTATAATTATCACGATCAAGGTCTGCTCCCTGGAGCCTTAACCGGTACTCGCACTATTTGTATGGACAAATCCCAGAGTCAAAAGCCGCTCATCACAGGACTCGGAACTCGGTACCTTTGATACGAGAGGCCCACGCTCTACCTCTGCATCACTGTCTTCCACTGTCATCGCGGTTAGTATATGCATATATAGGTGCTACCTACATTATTAACGATAAAGCAGATTCCAAAGTATACTTAGACAATACATATCGATTTTGACAACGATTGACAAGACCGTGATAACGTTCGTGTTTTGAATGGCCACTATATATTTGGATTTTATATATTGTGAAGTACGGAAAATAATATTAAGTATACATACGTAAAACATTTAAAATCCTGAAGGTTATATTTTAAACATTTTGTAGTAGTAAGTAGTAATATGTTTTATTTAAATAATATCACATTTACAGTTTAAAATATACAATACAACATATGTATTTACATATTATGGAGCGACTAAAAAATAAAAAATAAAAATTAATGGCATAAAAATAGTTATTAAAAAGTGGCGTCTTTGTAAAATAATTAAAACAGTTTTTGGCCCAAATTCTTATTAAATCTACATTTGAAAACAGGAAGCAGTATTTATCATTATCACATATAAACATAAAATTGACATTATAAGCATAGGCTTTGAACAAAAAAGATCATAACATCATAAACTGGGCAATTTAAAACAACATGTTTTTCATTTTCAATAGAGTTTGTATCACAAACAGAACACATCCTAGATTCCTCAGGTATACCTTCGTATGTGCCAGTTTCAATCCGAATGGGGGCAACCCCAAGGCGGAATTTGCAGAAGGCAGAACGGTGTCTTGGCGGTAAGATCGTATAACAATATTCTTCTTTTTGAAAATCTAAATTAAATAGCTTATACGATCGCAGTGTATTTCGTCCACGACCAGAGGAACCTACAGTATTGCTTATTCGTGATGACCAGTTGTTTATATAACTAACAAAAGTTTTGACTTCAATATCTTTTGCAAAAGAACATAATACAGTGCATGATTAGTGTACATAGAAAGATCATTCTTATCAAAATAACTGACATTAAGGTACCAGTTACGACAAGAGCTAGATGCTTTTTTGAATGCCAAGAGTGCTAATCGTTTAATTATCCAGTTGGACCCATACATGATAACTTTGACCATATTAAGGAAATACATTTCCATTGTCGGACTATTGGGGGTGTCAAACCCATTTCTCCTGTCAATCCGTCAGTGGGTGTGTATTTGCTAACTCATAGAAAGAATCTTATGGATATATCGTGTGCTGCTTATATACAAGAGTATGATCGATACCCCCATAGAGAAGCAACGTAGTTAACAACAGGCCAGACGATAGAGTCATATAATTTCGTATACACATCAAATGGTAATCCACCAATAGTTTTACACTTAGCAATAAGTAATGCACGACTGGCACTCTGAGCAACAGCTTTAACAGTTATATTGAGATCAAGATGCTCATGCAAAACAACTCCTAGATATGTATATATATCAACTGTTTTAATATATTTATTTCCACATCTGAATTCAAAGAGTGAACATGGTATTGACTTTGGTCACAAATGTAAAACATTACTTTTGGAGGCATTTATATGCATGTCATTCAAAGAACACCATTCATTTAGTGCGTTTAGTAACACTTGTAATTCTTCCGCAGTTTCCGTTAACAAAACAATGTCATCAGCATAAATCATGATACAAATTATCTCATATCCAACCGTAATACCAATATTAAAATATTTAAGGTAACGTGTCAAATCATTAATAAATAAATTAAATAAAAGGAGTGACAAAATACATCCCAGACGGTAAACGACACTTAACATCAAACCACTCAGTTTTAAAATGATTAACTATGACACTAGATTTTACAGAAACATATAACGACTTCTCTGCGTTATAAACAGTTTACCAGATACCCCTGACACGGACAAACGCTTCCATAATAATTCCCTATTTATTGTGTCATAAGCTTTTCTAAAGTCGATAAAAGGACAACATGTTAATTTGCGAAACTTCTTCCTAGATTCAATAATACTTGTCAGACTCAGTATTTGGTCCATGTTACTGCGACCTTTTCTGAAACCATTTTGGTCATCAGCAATGTTATCATTTGTCTTGGATCAAACACTCAATCTAGAATCATAGCCGGGCCAAGCGCAATCCCTCTGTAAGAAAGAAGGTCTCTACGATCAAGTGTGGACGTCTTAGGTATAGTGTTCATTATACATTTACTCCATATTGATGGAACTACACCATTATCAAAGCAAATGTTAAACAAAACATGGAGAAACGATAACGATGGATCATTGTTAAGTACTTCCAAAGGGATACTGTCAATACCACTCGCTTTGCACTTATTGACCGACATATTAGCTTTGTGAACCTCCATCAAAGACATATCATCATTGAAACTAACATTCTCACATTAATGTTTACTACTGATACCAGCACTATTACTATCATTTTGAACATTACAAGTATTACTTGTATACGCTTCATTATTCAGAAGGAAAAGAGAGCAAAAGTCATTCTATAATTAAGATAAGACGACATTTATATCATTAGAAACCGATCCGTCATTAAGGACAACCTCAAATGAAATATCCGCATTTTTAGAACAGTTTGCACCAATTCTACCAATCGATTTCAAATAGTTGGATGCATCAACATTCATGTTATAACTCGGACTGCATTGTATACCAATGGGAACGCTTAGATCTCTGAATCTCCCGGTCAAATACTTTACATGTACCAACATATTCAGACTTTAAAACAGACTTATTACCCTTATGTGTGTATGACAACCAAGCCTTTCCAGACTGACATACATCACCCCACAAACCAGATAATCTATCAGACCAACTGGGATTTCCTGGACGATGTCTTTTATTAGGAGCACCATATTTAATTTATTTTCAATGTAAACTATTAGACATATTATGTTTAACAATAACACACCAGTCGTTATACAATCACCAATATTAGATTGAGTGCGATGACCACTTTCTAGTTTGATAATTGTCTGATTAACACTAAAACACATATCTTGACTTAGCATAAAATCAGAGGGAATACAAGATACATCATACTTTAGATGTATATCTTCCTGCGACGTAATGTAATTGGATGTATGCTTATCAGATTTATGTTCCACCTCAATACGCCATAAAAGAAGAGAATGGTATGTCAATGCAGAAGATGCAACAGATGAAATAATATGGGCTTTGTTAATAAGATCTAAAACTTTAATAACTTGGAAACGTTCCAATTTCGACAACACTTCATGGCTGAAAAAACAATAGTCAACAACTGAACTACCCCTAGTAGAAATTGACGTAAACTCATTTGACGTACTGCTTCTACCATTTAACATGCACATATTTACATTGATTAAAAGGTCTAACAGTATTTCACCATATTTATTATGATTGAATTACTTCTCGGTCCTATATCTCATCGATTCCACGAATAAAACCATCATTATCTCCACATATACTGTTAAAGTTTCCACATAAATAAAACAGCCCACTGTTTTCGTACTGGTAAACAATAGATAGTAAAGGGTCGTACACATTATTAGCATCAAATATTCTTGACATATTTTCTGGAGGGAGATAACACACACATGGTAATATAGTGAACTTCTTAAACTTGTGAGGTAATTTCAGCAGCAGAATGCCTTTATTCGAATTGTCAACAATAGATACGTTGAAACATTGTAATAAAGTGCCTTCAATGAAAAAGCCAACAAAACCAGAGCAAGTTCTCGCCTCCTTATGTATGCGTGACCTGTTGTGGCCATACCGTGTATAGCCATCTAGGTGACGCACATCCTCGGCAAGAAGATTGCTCTTGGCAATCCCTAAAATATCTTTGTCATGGGATAAAATGCAAGGCGATTTAAGGATATGGTTATCAGATTTAACAAATCTTCCAACCCCTTACGTTCCAATTCGGCATGAGTCTACTTGCGACCGAGGTTGAACAACCGGGACCACCATGAGAGGAAGAAGAACCATTCATTAGCAGTTTCAGGACGGTTACGAATGACAATGTTCAATGACCGTTTTTCTGTGGGCGTAGGAAGATAGGATGGTAAAGAAGATATCTGATCTCGAATGTCAATAAGATAAGTTGTAAATTCTGCTCGAAGAGATTTTTTTGACATATTCAATATTGGAGACTTTTCTAGAGTCAATGTCACCTTTGATTTTATTCAATTTACTGTTTACCCGTTTGTCAATTAGCTGTGACACTTCTGTGCCTCAGGCGAATGATCGAAGACTCATCATTTCTTGATTTCTTGGAATCCGTGTCACAAGTACCCGACATTGACTGGTGACGTTTACAATTACTGGGGTGTTCACTTTACTTTATTTATAACCTGAGAGGATATAATCGAATCAACATAATCACCAGCTTCAGTTGAAAGAATATCTTGGGATAAATGTGTTGCCATTCTTCTTTGCAGGTGAGCTAAATAGTGTGAGTAATTCGGCCCAAGCGGAATAGACTATGCGCCTGCGTCATTGACCCGTTAAGAAAAGGGTCCAAACACATAAATGTTAACCGATAGATGCCCCGAAAGCACCAATCACTTCACTTATATAAAGTTAACTGGATTGCACTCATGCGTGACGAAAATGTGGTCATACAATTTTCACCTGCCCTGTTTTCCATAGTCACAAAACTCAAAACCTGTTTTGCGAAACCTATAAAGGTTTTGTCGATATACCGTTCCTTAGTCGATTAACCAAACCTGTTCTACCTGTTTTCCATTCATAAAACAGGTAGGTTTCGTTCCGTTTCTAAGGCATAGCTTAAACTGTTTACGTTGTGTTTACTGTGGAACAAACGGCAGCTGAAGTAGTGAACACTGATCAGAAAAGATAAAGTATACCCTGTTACTAAAAATAGAAACACACGTTAGTGTTTCAATAGAGTATGTCAATTAAAATGTCATAAAAGCATTTAAAATAAAAGTTCTCGGATAAAGATCACATCGTACTTTTAATACCTCATATCTTCTTCTTGTAGTTGTAAGATATCCGTAACAACCTTTTATAATTACGAGAAAAATAAAAATATATGCCCAAGATCGAACGTAAACATCTTCACTTACCGGAAACAGCGAGTGGTAAGCACGATTCATATCGTGATGTTTATAACCGGTTTGAGATCAATGTAAAATAAAAACATTAACACATCCACTACACTTGAAACCATATTTACCGTTCACATTTG
>JAUELF010202543.1:0-14247 GCA_031471495.1 Clinocardium nuttallii | reverse complement strand
TTTTGCGTTTTGAGTTTTGAGTTGCGTGACTATGGAACACAGGGATGATGTAGCGGGGAAGGATTGCGTTAAGAGGACCCGGAAGTACATTACCAGTTATGAGACCCCGAAGTGCACACTAACTCCATCTGGCTGTGTTTAAAATATGAGGTGGCCGAGAAGTAATGAGGCCACTAAAGGCAATGCATGGAGACTTACAATTAAATTACCAAAGTAAAGTACTACTGAAAGCAGAAAGAATAGCGTGTTTAAAAACTGTTTATGCACCGAACATGTCAACAAAGCGATGCTAACGTAAGTAAATCGGGCGGGGAAAAACATCATCAGATGGAAAGGAAATGCATGGAGACTTACAATTAAATTACTTAAGCAAAGCAATACTGAAAGCAGAAAAAATAGCGTGTTTAAAAACTGTTTACGCATCGAATATGCCACTAAAGCGATACTGGCGAAAGTAAATCGGGCAGGAAAAAAATCATTAGATGGAAAAGAATTGCATAACAAATAAATTACTTCAGCAAAGCAATACTGAAAGCAGAAATGGAACTTTAATGACTTAATTTCTGCTTTTTATTGTGTTTGTTTATTGAATCAATTGCTGGCTATAAAGATAGTTATTTAGAAAAGTAGTTCCGGCGAATACTTCATTTCTAAAAAATAAGTAGACAAGATAACAAAACGATTATCACACCAGTAGACATGTAAACAACATCTTTATCATACCAGTAGACATGTAAACAAAATGTTTATCATACCAATGTTATTTGTCCCATAATATGCTCATTGTAAGATAAATATGTAAATACATGTCGGTATATATATATATATTTGCGTGTGTATATATATGTGTGTTTAGCATATACATCTGAATTTAAACTTAATGATTTTGTTTTCCACTTCTTCATTATCTTCACCATGTCATGTATATTTTAGAAAATAAACATTGAGCTGTTATGCTTATGTGGAAAGTAAAATATCTGCTCTAATCTAATGTCATAGAATGTGATTACGCAGCGCATCAGAGCCGTGTATTTAATGGTAGCTTAAACTATTTACAATGGAGGAGAATGTGACTTATTGTCCCCGCGGTCTTCTACAATTGTTTCCACGAAAGTTAAACCAGTCACAACGGAAGTGAAACCTGTGTTATCGCTCAATGTTGTCGGTGAGGGTTATTTGAAAAACAAACAAAAACACATAAATAAACAGATGTAGACCGAAAAACACTTCAACTGTATGGTTTACTATGTCTCGTTGTTATATTTCATAATGTTGTGGTTTTTGTTTGGTTAATGAAATTATGTAAATAAGCTATATGTGCATTATACAAGGTTAATTGAATCTCACACGACTGAGTGACCCGATGGTCTAGGAATTAACACGCTGGACTATCAATCTAGACTTCTGGGATTCAATTGCTAAGCTGAAATAAATCTATGAAATTCTTGATGTTATATATTGATCCTTGTCACAAACAAGAAACCGGAATATCGCATACCGCCCCTCAACTCCTCCCGTAGCAAATTTCAGCGTTTAGTCATCTTACTATGGTGACATACATTGGCAAATGTGACCGCTGTTTTCAATGTAATATAAAAAAGGTTTTACATTATTTGTTTGGCAACGCTTCACTCTATATATTGACTTGATAATTTCAAATTGATTCACATTCATATCAATCTGGCATTATAATTCGACCAAAATATTTTCTTACTTTCTACACGATATTTCCCTTGAATATAATCCTTTCCCTCATACAATAAATCGGCAGCATACAGAAGCATACAACTTCAAACAAATCAAGACAAAAACTTGGAAAATCTCTATGAATGAACTATGAAGTACATTGAGGAAAAATATGAACATTCTCAGAATGATTCAAAATCGTCTGTTGCAAACGTCTATAACAAAAATATTTTATTTTTTAAACTTGAAAGTGGTAAACTTTCCATTACTTTATCTAGTTAATTTTAGAATATACCTACATTTGATCAACAGATAAGTATATTTCATATAGGATAACTTTCAGTTCAACCCAGAGACATTTTAGGTCTGAAAATAATTTACGAATCATCGTAATCCGACGTTGTTTTGTTAACACATGGTGTTATTTTCAATCATGTTATGCCAACTTTAAACCTAAGTTTGTTTTATCCGGAATCGATTGAATCTACAGGACAACATCAAAGACAACATAAACGCGTATATCAGTAATTGCTATCAAAACAAATATTTTCTAATAACATGTATACAGATCTATCAAAGTACAAGTGTCAATGACCAGACAAGTTTCTCAGAATTGTCAAGAATACTAAAAGCCGACAGTCTATGAACAATACCACTTCAAACCCCATGTTTGAGACTTTAATTTCAATGAATTTGATTGGGAAACACACTCAAACACCGTAGTCACAGACCATTTTGCCATGGTACCAAAACCATGAAAATTATATGTCCAAATATGAATATGACAAGATTCACCCCAAATTAATTAAAGATACATCCTAAAATATATTGAAACCACTTGCAGATCTTTTCAACAAATATGTCGAGCTGTGTCAATGGTAGAGCGGTGCGACCATACTGCAGTATGCAAGGTAACATGTTCCTGTAAACAAATACAATACAGTTTTTGTAAATGAACAAAGCGACATTTGAAACAATATTGGGCGGACGGACGATAGCAAACCTACAGTCCCCAAACCGGTATCCGACCGGTAGGGGACTATTAATCATATATTCTAAGTTGATTATGGATAGTTAACGCCCCAAAGTATATTAATACTGATAACTTGGTGTACTGTCATTTTTGTATCGTTAGAAATCATTCTAATAGGTTCTCATAGTTGATTGGTCTCCTTTCCGCGAGCGTCTAGAAACGCGGACTTTATTTGCGCCTATTTGCGTTCCTTCCATGCCGATATCAAGTGTCGGTAAGTATAAATACCACGAATTCGTACGTAATGAGTTAGTTCGCTCCTGGTCATTCCAGAGTCAACTCAGGTGTTTTTGCGTGTGAATTGTTATTGTAGTAGAGTAGTTAGGCGAACAGTGAACTGGTTCATCTTGGTAACCTATCTTCATCTTAAAACGTAGCAAATACCGACCCACCTGCGATATAAGAATCCAATGCCGGTGCTGTTGAGCTATAGCTTTAGGCTGAGCGGTAGTGTTGTACATGACCTTTGTATTGTTTATAATTAATCTGATTCATATATTCATTCCAGTTGTTTAACCAATCATTTTTTGATCAAATTTATAGTTTATGAATTGTATACGCATCGGCCAAGGTTACAAACTTAAATTTTACTTCATGTTAGAGATTTAAATAAATAATTGCTAATATATATTACATAACGATCGCAGCTGCCTTAATAATGTATAATGCCACTACATAAAAAAGGACCAAAACAAGAAGTATCTAACAATCGTCAATCCGTCTTACATATATCATTATCATTGTGGAAACTGAAAAAAAGAGATAAACCCATGAATTACATGGAAGCATTCACGTGTATCCAGCATGAATTCAGGAAATGCTAATCATGTGTCTCATATCAAAACCCAAAAGCTACGACATATCAGGCAAATTACTCAACTGAATTGAGAAATTACTATTAGAAAGAAATCAAGGAGTTGTATTGAACGAAGCAACTTCAAATTGGACCATAGAACTAGTGGAATTCGTCAAGACAGTGTGAAAGGCCCAGGTTTTTGTTTACTATATACATAAACGATACCCAGCACGATGTAACCCACACGATAAAAACTATTTGCAGAATACACACATTAATTGATTCTGTTTTCAAAAACGAGGAAGATAAGTTATCTCTACAAAAGGATATCAACAATCTGTCTTAATGGTCAAACCATTGGATCTAAACGTTTAATAAGGTAAATGAAAACACATCTACATTGGACAAAAGGATAAAAAGAGCGCGCAATACTATTTGGATAGCAGCAAAATTACAAAAATATCAAGAGAAAAAGATCTTGAAAAATTATATAATACAAACAAATGAATTTTCAAAATGATATAAATGTCTAAGTCAAAAGAGCCATGATATTACAATTATATAAGAGCCCTGTCATGCCTCATATTGAATAATATATAGCAAACAAAAAAGGACGGTCAGTCATTGAAAATGTTAAACGACGGGCAAACCTGCCTACGCTACAATACAGAACTGACATGGTGGTCAAACCATACACAAATAATCAATGACATTGACAAATTAGAATACAGAGGTATCTCCTCTTAAAACCATCACAAACAAGAGGACATAATTTAAGGATTTATAAAATGATATCAGGGATTTCCACTTCCCACAGCGTGAAGTTGATATATGGAATAATCTGACAGAGGATGTTATTACAGCTATAAGTGTAAATGGTTTATAAAATAAGCTAAATGTGTGTTGAAAACGGGTTCAAATAAGATTTGCGCAAAATCATTATGGAAATTTAGAAATAGATATAAAAGGCAGTAGCCTATAATTACTGTTACATAATATCTGTGCGTTTGTGCGTGTGTGCGGGTGCAATACTAGCATATATTTTTGTATATGTATCTTTAACTGTAAGTCTTGACCTGTAGAAATGTTGAGTTTTACACTGTTCGAACAATTAATGAATTCAGTTTTATTCAGAATATCTTGATATACCTTAATTTGATCAATAAAGAAAGGAGTTATATATTTGAGTAATAAACAAATTATCTATATTGAAGACCAATCAAATGTTGTATTTAATGAATAACAGCGAAGAAGTAAAGGAAATTAAACGTTTTGATTGGTTCATAATTAAGTTGGTGATCCTACGAGAGGCACTAATAAGGTGAAGTTTAAAAATGAAATGTTCTGCATTCTAACCTTTAATTGTTTTCCTTAATAAATAAATTTCAGTGAAAAAATTCATTGAAAACGTATGAAATATAATATTTAAGAACAAATTATTATTTATTTTTGAAACATGATAATATTTCAGTTATTGATCGTCAATTGAAACTTATACACACTCGGGAGCCTCGTGTAATCTACAGTCATTCTCGGTCTTGTTCCATTTCTTAGTTTTTTCTCATATTGATCGACGTTTATCTTTTTCAAAGATATTTCTTGTTATAATTTTGATCGTTCTAATTATGATTCGTCCATCTTTTTATTCTAACTCGACACCACTGATGTCCCAGCGTTACCCATGATATGACTATTTTGACTTAGACAGGAAACCAGGGATACATGCACTGTTATGCATAAAGACAGGAGACCACATTCCGACTGTACATATATCCTTGACGAAATGGAGATCGATCTTAAGTTGCAAAGTAGTTGCAAAGTAGTTCTCGATGTGGTAAGTTTACTTTTAAATGTGTTATTTGACTGTTAAGTCGGGTTGATAAACTGCTGACCTATTCATGAGAGACATATTTACAATGTCATTTAATGCAAAGCCAAAACAAAAAGGTGGTATATTGTTTGGGTGGCAGGCATGACATTATCAATTTACCTATACACTTCACGTGATTATGTCATACACAGGGGCGTAGCTTGGCAATAACTAATGTGTAGGCCGTCTCGTGAGAAAATCAACATTGTAGACTCTACGTTAAATATCGACACGGATCACCCTAATCATGCCAATCAGGCGAACCCGGATTGACACTTTTCGTCTCCTGTGGATTTTCTGTTTCAGGAATCTCTACTCTATAAATCTATCCCCCTAAGACGAAATGTGTCGGCCGGAGCAGCCTGCGCGGATCTGGTTGATACATTACGCAGCTGTATATCGTCGCAGCTGCATTTGGGGCATTTTTAGAAAACGTGATTAGGCACGTGCCTACAGTGCCCAAAGGGAGCTACGCCCCGTGAAACAGGAATCTCCTGTTTAAACGTTTATCTTAAAATGTTTTCCACCTCAAACAATAAAGGCTCTTCGTATATTTATGAACAGAGAAGTTCAGTACGATGTTTGGCATGTGAAGATATATTGCTTCACAATCTCATTTCACATACAATAAATCTACAGCTGACAACTTGCAAATATTAGCGCGAACACATGGACAGTTTTATAAAGTTATAATAATTGTAAAGTGTTGAAAACATTAAACAAATGGAAACATTGCTCAATATAAGTAGTTTCTCCTTTTGTCATTTTTTTCTAAATATTGTCTGTTGCAGTTGCATCAAATTGTGTCTGTATGTCGGAAAAACTAAAACAAAACTTATTCAGTTTACTGTCAATATTGCCTGTGATGTCGAGGTGAAGTTATATGACATATATCTCCTCATAACCCTTGCCCACATACGATTTGAGTCATAAAGAAAGTTTTATGACATATATGTCCTCATAACCCTTGCCCACATACGATGTGAGTCATAAGGGAAGTAATATAACTTATATCACCTCATTACCCTTGCCAACATACGATTTGAGTCATAAGGGAAGTAATATAACTTATATCGCCTCATTACCCTTGCCCACATACGATTTGAGTCCCTTGCCCACAAACGATGTTAGTCATAAGGGAAGTAATATGACATATCTCCGCATAACCCTTGCCAACATACGACAAATCTTCTGCAGAAGACTTTGAAAATATCTAGGCAAAACGTGGAAAATCTTTATAAATAAAAATATATTATTGATTAAACGGAGGGAAAAGGATAAATGGCTCCCTATAAGCAATTTCTTCTTTTGTCACAATGCAGACTTAAATAGTCTCCTGCAAACGCGTGAACATGCATCTACATGTGGGAAATGGTTAGCCTACTAACCGATTTAGGAATATGATAACAGACATTTTCCTGTATCAATGTTGTTCACCTGATCTGTTGAAAATATGTCAATGATATACATCGTTATTCCTTTCTCGCATGCTAAGCCGAAACATTGTAACGCATCTGCAGCAGATGATTTTTTTTGAAAACATTGCCACATAAGTATAATCAATTGCTAATCAATTAATTTCTACATTTGTCACAATGTTTTAACTTTATTATCTATTAATTATACTTTCATTTTAAACAACTCTTTACATTTCAGCCAGTATGTTTTGAAAGCAATCTACTAGATTGTTGGACGTGGGAAATGGTTAATAATAATGTGAATACTATAACGTAAATACATCCTTCTATTGTTAATATGAATGCTGTCTCGGTGGTGTGATTGTTAGGGCGTCCGCCTCGGAAGTGGTACGTCCAGGGTTCAAACCCCGGTTGGATCATATTGAAGACTTTAAACGGTTGTAGTCGCTCCCATTCGTTGCATTCATGATAAAGAGGATAGCATTACGACTAATTCACTGATGTCAGGATGAGCTTACCAACAGTATTTTACCAAGGGAACGACTGATGCTCTGATGTCAGGATGAGCTTACCAACAGTAATTTACCAAGGGAACGACTGATGCTCTGATGTCAGGATAAGCTTACCAACAGTAATTTACCAAGGGAACGACTGATGCTCTGATGTCAGTATGAGCTTACCAACAGTAATTTACCAAGGGAACGACTGATGCTTTGATGTCAGGATGAGCTTACCAACAGTAATTTACCAAGGGAACGACTGATGCTCTGATGTCAGGATGAGCTTACCAACAGTAATTTACCAAGGGAACGACTGATGTTCTGCTGAAAGTGGCGTAAAACATCATACAAACAAAATTTATTTGAGATTAACACACGTCAATACATGAACCAAAGAAGTAAATCATGTAATAAGAGCCTATAAGTTTTTAAATCGCGTGCGTCATTGGTAACATAGGTACAAAATGTAGTATATAAATAGCAAAGCGTAACATAAAATGCACTTTAATCACCCAGTTCTGGTTACATTATAAAAGGAGATATGAAAACGAAATTGAAAGTTTTGTAATTTAATATAAACAAATTAAATGTTATAGTAATATTAAAGATTTGTAATCGGGGGAATTCAGAACAGCATCATCAGTAAGTAAAGTAAAGGATATGCTGAAACTATTAAGTCCTAGGTTTGTATAACTGAAAATGTCGCTTGTTAAAGTACAATACACTTAGTATCAAGAAAGACGAGTTGTGTAGCATTGCGGGTTTACCTCAATACTCAGCACCCATAGTAGTGACTCACCATGACTTTACCACGTCGTGCTTATCATTATTATACTTTTTAATATAAAAGATTTCATATATAGAGGATCTAACATGAGTTATTGTTTTTATGAAACATATTCGTTTCAGTCGACGAGTTTCATAAAAAACAATATCAAATAAGCACGAATGTAAGATTCTATTTATCACATAACGCCATAAATAGATTGTTTTCAATCTTAAAATCTATCTTTCTTCGTCCTCATATAAACAGTGACCGAAGTTCACCCGACGTTATAATGCATACTTCCGCTGTAAAAAGTAGTCCATATCAATAACTGTTTGATTTTATACAAAATTAGCAACAAGGCACATATAACATTTCATTTATCGAGATTTATCACTTTAAACAATATTTTTAATAAATATTCTCTTTAAACAATATTTTTAATAAATATTCTCTTTAAACAATATTTTTAATAAATGTCGAAATTCAGAACTATGCTGTCGTTCACTGGAGTGACGTCTACTGGAGTGACGTCACACTGGCATACTCAATGATTACACATTTGGCTACTTAGGTCAAACATGTATATATACATGTATATATACATGCTTTTTGTACACGTTTCCAAACTTTTTTTTATTGGGAATCAATTCAGATTCAATAATTCGGATTCTCTTTCTAGTTGGTTGGATTCGAGGAGCAGTTTTGTTTTGATGGATGTGGATTTCAAACTTTCCACCGTGAATTTGCGACGCAAAAATGCTGTGTATTCAACCATGCACTTGCATGTTGAGAGCAGATTCAGATTTAACGGATGACACTGTGTGAACGTTGTTTGGAGGAATTTGAATTTCATTCGGTGACGAAGATGACTGCAGGACAGAGGAAATGTTCACGTGTTGTCTTTCATTCAAGTGACTGTAATTGTTGATTGAGGATACGTTGTTGTGTCCCGAAATCTGCATGAGTTGATATGCAGGAACGTTGTTATCTGAAAGCTTTTGAATAATATATTTTCTGGCACTGTGGTTGGACAGGCGTTTCTCGGCGGGGATACCAGCGTTTTTTTACCATTATTGACATCATAGTGGATATTTTGTTCACTCCAACTGGATTACGCTTAAACCAGACATCGTTCTCAGAATGTAGGTGCTTTGACTTTGATGCTATGTAAACCATGTAATAACCATGCGGACGTTTAGCCCTGTAATGTTTGTATACAGTGACAAGATCTCTTTCTGAATTCTCCAAATTAGCCCATGACTTGGGGGTGACTTTGCGAACATCCCTCGGATTTATACCTGTTCGCGTCTTGGTCTGGCGTTCATTAAATTCTCGTCCAATGGTATTCGTCTTGAGCACCACACCACCCCAACACATACCTCTATGTTCGGAACAACCGCGAAGCCCAAAATGCACCGTGTTGTAAAACCATAGGGTATGCAAAAGAACATCTGGTGTGTGGCTGCCTAGTTGGCCCGTCTGCCACAGCTGCTCATTCTCTTCATCAGTGATGGGGTCTGCACGGATTGATAAGTTACCCCTCCCCTCGCGTGTTTGTTTGCTTGTCATAACTTCTCTAACTTTGGCAAAGTTAGGACTGGAAGTCAGGTATTCACCATAATTGAATCTCCGGAGCTGCCGGTCAAAACTTGCCATCACCCTGCGAAGAGAATTTGGTTCGTACTCATCCCCATTCGATTTGCGCACAGCAATGAACAATCTTGACAGTAGGTTTTTCAGTTCATTGACGGGAATGTCTTGAATTTCTCGGGTTTCGGCAACTAGCGGGTTATTGAAGAATTCCCGTAGTATTTTAAGATCATAAATGGTTTTTGACAGGGTATTTCTATTGGCTTGTCCCTCAATAAAGTGATCAATATCGCTCTCTGAGACGGTGGCAAACCGCGTCGTATGCTGCGTCCCAGTCATGGAGGCCTCCGTGTAAGGCGAGAGCCTTCTACTTTCAATTTCACATTCATAATCAGTGTCACAAAGTCTTATCTGGTAAAATGTTCCGAAGCCCCGATACACCTTTTCTATAACCATGGCTTTGCCTTTACCATCTATTTGAACGGAATTGCCGGGTTCGAAATGGGAATCGGCCATTGGTGTTGTTTACAAATCAGGCGTATGAATACAAAAACAGTTACGTGCTGTGAGTCGGCTATTTATGTAACTAGTTACATATGATATATATGTCACTGCTTTATGTCCCTCCTGGAGTGCAAGTTATGTGATAAGTATATAATTTCTTTTTATGCAAAATTCTACCTTTATTTGGAATTTTGCCAAAGATAGCTGAAAGATAATTGATAGGTGCATTTACATGTATCAGTAAATTACCACAATTTTAAATAAAGGTGGGAAAACCCCAAACAAATTTAAGTTTAAATGATAGCTAGTATCAATGACCAAATATAATGTATTATATTTATTTACTGAACATACCTTGTTAATGGATAATGGTTATTAAAACCTGGTTTTAGATTACTTATAACAATGGGATTCTTTATAATATTTTCCTTAATCCTAGCTAGAAGCCAATTATGCGTGAAAATCAGATCATTAAGTTTTATTTCAAACTTTCATGTAGTAATATATGTATCATAGATACGTTTTAATGTATATATAATCATTGAGATGGGGGTTGTTTGTGAAGGGATGTTTGAAGGGGGGGGGGGGGTTACGACAAATGACTGATTTATTCTTTACAATGGAATCCCAAAATATTTTGGGAAACCTTTAGTGCGGCGAGATTAATAATTAGTTCAAGTTTAACTCTTTATTTCTGCAATTAGCAGTATTGTACCAGAAAAAACACTACAGTTATATCAATATTTATAGTATCGTTCGATACACAAAAGTCTAGGTCAAATTTAAAGCAATGTTAAAGACAATAAAAGAAAGAGTTGGATCAAAGATTCACAATATGTATACCTTAAATAATGATGTTCTATTTTAAAATCAATCTTCGTACTATTTTTTATTTGAGACTATATTTTAAATGAAGTACATAAAGGATATTTGTTCTTATCGAGTGGAGAAGGATTATATTTCATTGAGAAGTGAAAATATTAAAATTAAAAGATCACTTCTCGATGAATTATAATCCTTCTCCACTCGATACGAACACATTTTCTTTTTATTTTATGCTACTTAATGACTAAAGTAGGGAACTATTTTGTGTCTTCGTACCTGTTTACGTACGTTCCGGAATATCGTGAAGTGACGTCATTATTTTCATACTTCACAGTGTGGAATAAGGATTTTAGTTCACTGATAGAACACAGTATTTCATCACTTAGCATACAATAAATAGAGATTATTCAACTTATTTTTTCAAAGATGAGATTATATTGCACGAGCCGTCGCGTGAATGGGAGTGACTCCTCCCATTCACAAGACGGCGAGTGAAATATATTCTAATCTTTGAGAAAATAAGTTGAATACATGTAATCTGTTTATTACATTTCATTGATATCTTTGTAATACATTTGGTTTTTCAATACGCGTCTTCCACCATAGCTTATGTTAACTATGGATTATTTTCGTTGTTTTACCTACTTTGCACATTATTTTCGGATGAGGCGTGGCCGTGGAAAAAAGGGAGGGACACGCATTCACAATTGTGTCTTTGATGGATAGAAATGTAATAAACTTTATTTTTTAATTTACAGTTGGTGGTGTGCCCTCTTATAGTCATGAGTAGCATACATTCGTAAACAAGTTGTGTAATATTTGTCGGTTAATATCTAGGTTTAAATTGGTAAAACATACTTCCATTAATTTCCGATGAAGGAGATTTGTCCATCGGCACCAGAGTAACAAACTGGTGTAAAAATAAAATGTGAAAAAAGGCATTGTTCTATGTTTCTTACTACAGCATACACGTATAAAATAGAAAGGCAGCCTACACATATCGTCAATATTATTTTCTCATTTTGATAAGTTTGTCACTCTGGTGCCACTGTATTGAGCACATAACCGAGTCACCGAACTACTTCGAGGACCCTCTTCTGAAGTATATTATTCGTTTAGTCCGTAGATTCAAACATCTTCTAACCAACTGTTATTGCGCGGGTGCATCAGCACCAGCGCATATGTTGGTTGTGTTTAGAACTACCACTAGTTCAATGGGCTTGATCTGGCATGCGCCGTATTTTACCGTCAGCTCTCGGATATTTCCGTAGCAGTTCGTCACTAGACTGGTTCTAGTCCTCTTCGCAAGCCAACGGTTTACGATAATATTCGGAGATCGAGGTCAACATGTTGAGAAAAAGTATTTTTGTTTTCGTTTTATATGTATTTAACTACTATTGTTATCATATATTTATATCATATGGGTTTCGTGTTTCCTTTAGCAAACAGTATTTCTTAAGCCATAAAATGCTGATATCCCTGATATTGCAGCAACTCTTGTTAGTGTATATTTAGCGCAGACCTGTGTGCAATATGCTCTGAATCAGAAACGTGTTTTGTGATATTTTTGTGTTATTTCCCGTAAAGATTACTTTCCCTTTCGCCGGGACAAAGCGATTGTTTGTAGATAACGGTAAATCACATTGTTTATTGAGCGCAAAACTGGGTAAACAATGAACCACACTTGATATCAGTTTCTGTTTCAGTGCCTATTGATGGATCACAGATAAATGATAAGATGTTAATACATACATTATATGCAAACTAGGTGACCTTTAGAGATAAGGTTCATGTAAAAGATATAAGTTATCGTATATATCAGTGTGGTTAGTTTACCTTCAAATGTGTTATTTTCGTATATCTTTACATGGTTAGTTTACCTTTAAATGCGTTATTTGTCGTATATCTTTACATGGTTAGTTTACCTTTAAATGCGTTATTTGTCGTATATCTTGGTGTGGTTAGTTTACCTCTGAAGGTGTTATTTGTTGTATATACGGGTAAGGGTAGTTTACCTTTAAAGGTGTTATTTGTCGTATATCTTTATATGGCTAGTTTACCTTTAAAGGTGTTATTTGTCGTATATCTTTATATGGCTAGTTTACCTTTATAGGTGTTATTTGTCGCATATCTTGATGTAGTTAGTTTACCTTTAAATGTGTTAATTGTCGTATATCTTCATATTATCGAGGCGGTTATGTGAAAAAATTATGGTTAATGTGTTAAGCCAAGCTGGATTTTTTTTCTCAAAAGCCCATTAAGTGCCAACATCCAAGATGGCCGCCACCTGAAAATATTATTTATTTAATACAATACATATAAAGCATTATACTGGTCAAATTCATGTAAAATTCAAGATGGCCGCCATCCGAACCGAAATAAATGAGGAGTCTTTTGGTATATTGTCGGACAAAAGATGGTGGCCATCATGAATTTAAACATAAATTTGGCCAGCTTGTTGCCTAGTATGCATTGTATCAACTAAATAACGGTTTCACTGGATTCCTTTTGTCTGAAAACATTCCAGAAGACTCATCATTTATGTTCTTGTGTCAACTATTCACAAAACTATGATACTTTACTGATATTTCGTTTCGGATGGCGGCCATCTAGGATTTAAACATGAATCTGGCCAGTATGTTGCATTATATGCATTTTATCAACTCAATAATTGCTCCGTTGGATTCCATGTCTGAAAACATACCAAAAGGCTCCTCATTTATGTTCTTGTGTCAACTATTCACACAGATATGACAATTTACAGATATTTCTTTTATTTTAGTATGTCATTAGTTAGTTTAAGGGTGTTATTTGTGGTTTATCTTGATGGGGTAAATGTAAACTATCCATATCAAGATAAACGACAAATTACAATTTGAAGGTTAACTTAACACATCAAGATATACAACAAATAACACAATTAAAGGCGTATGCTACAGTTATTTCACCAAAAATGTCCCAACCATAGAATTTCTTCATTCTTTGTATTTTGTTAGTACATACAATGACTTGTTAAAATAAGAGAGAAAAAAAATCATCGATCTAAATTAAATAGTTTGGCCTGTTAATGACATGACCAATTTCATCAAAAGCGCAAATATAGGCATCTTGGTTGAAAACTTTAAACACACAAACAAAATTAACTAAAACTACAAATCATATCAAAGTTCATATATAACTTTATTTATTATATGCCTGTACATTTTCCGGTGGAAATACATGCAGATTGACATGCGCAAATACACCACGACAGATT
>JAUELF010202335.1:0-14253 GCA_031471495.1 Clinocardium nuttallii | reverse complement strand
CCCTTCAAGCCATGTTGATTGGTCGAAAAACATGGCCGCCATAGGGCGGGGCTTACATGGCTAAAATGAAGAAAAAATATCAGGTGAGCGATCCAGGGCCATCATGGCCCTCTTGTTTAGTTAATTAAGGTCCATTTTCACTAGAACTACACTTTGACAACAAATAGAAAATCTCTTTAATTGAATTCATAAATAACCTATGACTAAAAGTAGAAAACATTGTCGCAAAAAGGGAAGATTGCTCGTTTGTTTAGCCATTTCTCCCTTTTGTCACCATGTTTTCAATTCTATGCAATGATTTAACTTTCATTTATAGTGGTTTTCCTTGAATTTGCCTATATATTTTCAAAGACGTTAGAGTAGATTTGTTGTAAGTTTGAAAGGGTAAATGGGAAGTTAAATTATTGACATTCAAAAACAAGAATACAATGAGCTTAGTCTCCTTATCCATTTGACATAAATGACAATCTTCCCTCCTCTTCCCAGAGAAGTTGTTTTTTTGACGTTTTGTTTTACGCCTCTTTCAACAGTTTTCCAGTTAATTATCGTGGTGTTTCCTGGTAAATCACAAGTGCATACTAATATAGTCCATTTAGAGCCAAGGATGGACAGCCTTTAGTACCATCCTTGTCTTGCCCATGAATGTGGAGTGAGGCATATAGCAGTCACATATTTCTTCTTATCTTTATGAAAATTTCTCCATCAAATCTCAGTTGTCAAGTCAAATTTAAGAATAACGTTGTTAATATATAAAAGTTTAATATTATACAAGTACATGTAGTGAGTTTAGTATTTAGTTATCATGAAATGTTGATAACAATGCATTGATCTTTATTTTCTTTTTTTTGCATATTGATATCATTTAATATGCAGTTTTTTAGCGCCAGAAGGGTTTATGCTATGGCGTAATGTCCGTTGTTTACATGATACAGTCTTCAGTTTTGGTTGTATCTCAATCAAACTTATACAGTAGTTAGATATCCGTGAGAGCTCGGTTCCTTTTGCACACCAGCCAGATCCGGCCATGCAAGACTGAATTATGGCCCTTGAAATTGTCAAAATTGCTATAATAGAGCTTGTGAACACAATAGAGGCTCCATTTACTATCCGATCTTCACCTAACTTAGATAGTAGTTACATATTGATGGGAGCTCAGTTCCTTTCGAAAACCAGCCAGATCCGCCAAAGGTTGACTGGAATATGGCCCTTGAAATTGTCAAAATTGCTATAAATATAATACAGCTTGTGAACACAATAGAGATTTACTATTTGATCTTCACCAAACTTAGGTGGTAGTTAAATATTGATGAGAGCTTGGTTCCTTTTTGAAAACCAGCCAGATGTGCCCTTGCATGACTGGATTATGGCCCTTGAAATTGTCAAAATTGCTATAATATGGCTTGTGAACACAATAGAGCCGTCATTTATTATCCGATCTTCACCAAATTTAGATGGTAGTTCAATATAGATGACAGCTTGGTTCCTTTAGGAAACCAGCCAGATATATGCCAGTAGAGCACCAGGGCCCTCATGGGCCTCTTGTTAAAGAAGAGCGAGACACCCTCAGCCCAAGGTTTTATATAATTGATTTGTATGGCTCGGCCGGGGATTGAAACTGCAACATCACGCACCCTTAGTGGACACTACACCATCAAAGTGGTCAATTTCAAATGGGCTCACTATTTTGTTAAATTTCAATAAAATGTATATTTGAAATAAATAATTTAGCTTAGCTTACAGATAAAAGTCAAGCAATGACGGCTTTCATTTTCTGCCTATCTTCTTGTGACTATTTCATTAATAACGATCTCTTCAAGTCCAACAAAGAAGTGTGTCCACTTTAGTGTCCAACTGTCCTAAATATTGACCAACTCATTTGTCTCACAGATTAGAAAGATTTCCATGGAAACAACTCATTTATCAAAGACTATCAACATCTCTGATTAAATTCTTTCACCCTTCTTTGTAGTGCAACTTGCCTCAGCTTAACCCTTTCCCACATACGATAAGTTTGCAACAGACAACTTTGAAAACATTTCTCTGTAAATGAATGTAGACTAATTGTATCATTTTTTAATAGAGTTGAAAACATTGTAGTTAATTAATTAATTAAAGGAGAAATTGCTCAATATGAGTTATTACTCCTTTTGTCACAATGTTTCAAAAGTTTTCAAATGCAAAGGCATCAAAATGTGTCTTGATTGAGGGAAAGGTTTAAGACTATTTTCATCCAAATAATTGTTCTCTACTTTTTTTTTCTCTCCAAATATTACCATTTTCTCTTGATTATTTTAAAAGGGAAAATTATAAAATGTCATATTGGGTAAAATGGTAAGTCAAAATAAAACATCAATATCAATATCAATATCAATTAATAGCCAATTTAACATCTTCTCAGTTTATTGCAAATTATTGAATTAATTTAACCTTTCCCATTCAAAACGAGCAATTTCTCCTTAAGTCACAATGTTTTCAATTCTTTTTATAAACAAACAATTTTCATGTTTTTGTAAGTCGTCTGCTGCAGATTTGTTGTTTGTGGGAAAGGGTTTATTATTTCCCAGATACGGGTTTTGAGGCTTTGAGATGCAGACATATTTTGTTAACAATCCAGGAAAATGTGCTAATATAAGCCTCTGCAGCAAAAGTCCTTTAAAAACTTCATGGCAAAAGGATGATGAGCAATTTCTGCTTTTGCTACAAGGTTTTCAGCTCTATTCAATAATTAAACTTTCACATATAGAGATGTTCCATATTTTTGCCTTGATGTTTTTAAACGAAGTCCACTGCAGATAGGTTATATGCGGGAAAGGGTTAACCCAGAAGGAAGGTCAGTAACAGCTGGAACTTAAGAAGTAATTATTGATACAGACTTGAAAACATTGTGGAAATTAAGAAATGGCAGGCAGCAGTGGCGTCGAAATTAGTCCGAAATTAGTCTGGAAAGGCGTTTACTACTATTTATATTTTGAAATAAAAGATAAACCATTTCCAACATACATTATGTATTTTAACGAATCTGCATGCAGGGGTCGACTTTTAAATTGAAATTAAAATGGGCCAATTTCTCATTATTCCACATTGATTGTCTTCAATTCTTTTCTATAAACTATTATAACTTCATGTATAGTAATTTTCCATTTTCTGCCTGAAATTTTGCGAAATCATGTACTGAAGAATTTTTCTATTTTTGGAAAGGATTTTACAACCATAAATGTCTTAATAATATGTGCTCTTTTCTTCACAATGTATTTAATAAATAAAGAGTCAATTGTGGCAGGTACATGATTATAGGAAAATGGTTATAAGGACAAATCACCCATTGCCGTAATTAAGAAATCAACCCTTTCCCACTTGCAGAATATGCATTTTGATGCAATATAGCAGCAGACGACTTTTCAAAACATTGTGGCCAAAGGAGAAATTGCTCATGATGAGTAATTTCTCCTTTGGCCACAAAGTTTTCAACATTATTTAACTATTCTATGGAGGTTTTCCATGTTTTTGCCTAGATATTTTGAAAAAAATGTCTGCTGCAGATTTGTTACATGTGGGAAAGGGTTCAAAAACGTATCAGGGAAATCATTAAGTATGTGAACACATGGCACAATCTTATTGGATGACAGACCCCCTTGGATACAAAGTTTTGACAAATTAAATTTAGCTTTTTTCATGGAATTTCAATGAGGAAGGAGGACATACTTTTGTTTAACCCTTCTACTGGTGAAAGATGTCGTTGAATGTCTATAATATGTCACTGTAGACAACTTTTGAAAACATTGTTGGAAAAAAGGAGGAGTTGCTTATGATGAGAAATTTCTCCTTTTCCCAAATTGTTTTGAACAATATTCTGAAGGCTTCATGTTTTATCCTCAGATGGTTTTAACCCTAAATTCACACATACAGTCTCTTTCTCGTGCCTATTTAAAACACTGCGACAAAAGAAGAAATGATGAGAAATTTATCCTTTTCTCCTTTTGCTACAATGTCTTAAATATAATTCAATACTTGCATGTTCTTTGATTTATAGAGTTGTTGCTGCACATTTGCTGTAGGTGGGAAAGGTTGAAAGCAGATGACTTATATTACCATATTAGGTATATATGTTGAATGAGTCCTGTCCCCTGATGTGTACTTGTTGCTGTAACGGTTATCAGAAGGAGGAATACTCATCATTGAATACTTGATATCTAACAGTTATATCAGAAGGAGGAATACTCATCATTGAATACTTGATATCTAACAGTTATCAGAAGGAGGAATACTCATCATTGAATACTTGATATCTAACAGTTATCAAAAGGAGGAATACTCATCATTGAATACTTGATATCTAACAGTTATCAGAAAGAGGAATACTCATCATTGAATACTTTATATCTAACAGTTATCAAAAGGAGGAATACTCATCATTGAATACTTGATATCTTAACAGTTATCAGAAAGAGGAATACTCATCATTGAATACTTGATACCTAACGGTTATCAGATTGAGGAATACTCATCATTGAATACTTGATACCTAACGGTTATCAGAAAGAGGAATACTCATCTTTGAATACTTGATATCTAACAGTTATCAGATTGAGGAATACTCATCATTGAATACTTGATACCTAACGGTTATCAGAAAGAGGAATACTCATCATTGAATACTTGATATCTCACAGAGGTCTAGCTGAGAATGAGTAAACTCATCTTTTCTCCGCAATATCTCTCTTTCATGACATAATCAACACCATAGAATTTAAGGGTCAAATAAGGAACCTGAAATATTCAGCTGATCTACAGCTCTGATCATACTTGAAACATCTGATGATCTTGTGAAGTGGGAATGCTACCAAACCCTTGCCTATATATTCAGATAATTTTTGAAAACTGAAGACCAGAGGAGAAGTGACTCTCAATGGGCAATTAACACAATGTTTTCACCTTTATTCAATATTTATACACTGTACTTTCATTTACCAAGATTTTCTAAATATTTGCATATATTTTTTTCAAAGTCGTCTTAAATGCTGATTTTTTGTTTCCTGGAAAGGCTTACATAAATTAACTAAGCAGCACCTGGCTATTTACTGGAATAGATCTTAGAAACACAACAAGCCACTTAGAGATGATAATCGTCTCTTTCATTGACTTTCTTAAATTTCAGTCTACACCAAATGAAAGCAATTCAAATGATCCAACATTTAACAACAAAAGAGAGCTATTTGTAAATGCATCACATAACCATAGGGAACAATTTGTAAATGCATCACATAACCATAGGGAACTATTTGTAAATGCATCACACAACCAAAAGAGAACAATTTGTAAATGCATCACATAACCAAAGGGAACTATTTGTTAATGTATCACATAACCAAAGGGAACTATTTGTAAATGCATCACATAACCATGCAAAGGAAACTATTGTAAATGTATCACATAACCAAAGGAACTATTTGTAAATGTATCACATAACCAAAGGGAACTATTTGTAAATGCATCACACAACCAAACAAATGAATCACATAACCAAAGGGAACTATTTGTAAATGCATCACATAACCCAAGGGAACTATTTGTAAATGCATCACATAACCAAAGGAAATATTTGTAAATGCATCACATAACCAAAGGAACTATTTGTAAATGCATCACATAACGAAAGGAACTATTTGTAAATGCATCACATAACCAAAGGAACTATTTGTAAATGCATCACATAACCATAGGGAACAATTTGTAAATGCATCACATAACCAAAGGAACAATTTGTAAATGCATCACATAATCAAAGGAACTATTTGTAAATGCATCACATAACCAAAGGAACTATTTGTAAATGCATCACATAACCATAGGAACTATTTGTGAATGCATCACATAATTCCATAGGGAACTTACTATTTGTAAATGCATCACATAACCAAATGAACTATTTGTAAATGCATCACATAACCATAGGAACTATTTGTGAATGCATCACATAATTACATAGGGAACTTACTATTTGTAAATGCATCACATAACCAAATGAACTATTTGTAAATGCATCACATAACCAAATGAACTATTTGTAAATGCATCACATAACCAAAGGAACTATTTGTAAATGCATCACATAACCAAAGGAACTATTTGTGAATGCATCACATAACCAAAGGAACTATTTGTGAATGCATCACATATCCAAAGGAACTATTTGTGAATGCATCACATAACCAAAGGAACTATTTGTGAAGTATTGAACATTTTTCCACATGCAGACACATTGAGACACAATTACAGCAGACAGATATTTGAAAAATTACAGAGTATGATGTTACGTCCAAAAAATGTTTTCAACTTATTAAAAAATGACATTTCCTTATACAGAGATTTTTAATAGTTTTGTTTTGATGTTTTCAAAGTCTTACTCTGCAGATGTGTTCTATACAGAAAATGGTTAACAATTCAAATTAAGAAAAGGGTTAAATATTTTAAATTTGTTTCTTTGCTGTTAAAGGAAATGCGTAGTGCTGACATACAAATATATAAAGATTAAAGTATTTAGATTTTCTACAGATATAATTTACCTGACATCTGAAGAATGCAGCAGATTATCTCTATTGTTAATCTTTTTGATTGGATTAACCTCTGACGTTATCCACCATAAAAAGTGTTTAAGCCTTTCCCATATACATCAGACAACTTTGAAATTACGTAGGCAAAAAAATAAGGCAAATCTCTTTAAATGAAAGTCTGCTGCCTGTATTAGGGAAACTTAAATTCTTCAAACATTGTGCAAAAAGAATTTACAGTTCATTCTTGCAGCTAATGATTACTTTGTAACAAGTCACAGTCCTGATTTCCCTGGGGGTGAGATATTGTGATAACTGTAAGCATCCGTTGTTATCGTCATTGTCATAGTTGTCTTATCTTAACCCTTTCCCTCATATAGACACTTTCTGAAGCCTCTGCAGCAGACAGCTTTTTAAAAACAAATTGACAAAAAAGAAATTGCTCAAGATGAGCAATTTCTCCTTTTGCCACAATGTTTTCCACTTGTACGTAGTCATAGCATATATCCATTAAATTATAGAGATTTACTATTTTTTGACAATATTTTCAAAGTAGTCTGTTGCAGAATTGTCGTATGAGGGAAAGGGTTAATTGGTTTTACAAAAAACTTCTCCTCATAAACCGATTGACCAATTTCAAAATAATTTCAGAGGAATGTTCCTTGGTGATTCTTCACTTTTAAGAATCTTCTTGTATTTCCTTCTATGTATAGAGTAAAAAACATTGAACTTTATTATATATTATAATTCTAGAGTTAAATCAATTGACCTGAGTATCAAAATGGACCTTTTGTTTTCCTTCATCTTGTCCTCATACATAAATGCATTCAAAACCCTTTCGTCAGCCTCTCGTACCAGAGGTCCCGGGTTCTAGTCCTGTGATGAGTGGGTTCTGAATTCGGGTTTTTTCCACACAAACAGCGCACTTAGTACTGGTTTAGTCTCCAGGAAGCAGACATCCAGCGTGATTAATATAAGCTTAAAGCTTGTTTCGCAATCGATGTAAACTTAAAATAAGTTAATTTAAAGGAGATATTGCTTGTTTTGTTCGATTTCTTTTTTGTAACTGTTTTCAAAAAGCTTTCTGCTACAGAGGTGTCAGAAAGTGTCTATATGAGGGAAAGGGTTAAGATCTTGCATTTAAATCAAGTCAATGCAGGGAAAAATACATTAAGTTTATAATTTGCATTTTAAATTATATTTATGCCTCTTTTGGTGAGATATAATGACTGATCATGGAAGTATTAATTAAGCAATGACAATTAACTCTTTCCCTCATACAACAAATCTTCAGCTGCAAAGGAATCATCTAGGGTAACATAGGGAATCTCTCTATAAATTAGACTCTAGAAGTTCGAATTTTTAATAGAGTTGAAAACATTTCAGCAAAAGGGTAAATTATTTGGTCATCATGAGCACTTGATCCTTTTGCCACAATATTTTTAAAAGTGATTTCCTGAAGATGTTTCCAAATGTGTCTGCAAGTGGGAAAGGGTTAACTTAAGACATTAAAATTTTGAACAAAGTAAGTATTATGAAATAGTTGATGAAAGGCTCTATTATATTATGTTTGAATTATTCTATATAAGTAGCTGATTTAACGTTAACCCTTTCCCTCATGTACAGACTAATTTTGAAATCATATATATAGTGGCAAATGGAGAAATAATGAGCAATTTCTCCAAATGTCACAATGATTGCATCTCTATTTAATATATTATCATACTATCGATCATTTAGAGTGATTTTCTATGTTTTGGACTTGATAATTTCAAAGTGGTCTGCTGCAGATTTATTGTACATGTGAAAGGGTTAAACATGAATCCGCTGTGTTTCACAGCAAAACAGGCCTTAGTGACAACAAGTTATGTTCAAAACCAGCCTTTTCCTCCACACATACTGATCAGAACTATTTTTTGGTTTGTGAAATATATAATTAATATTGTCTACAAGGGTATTGTGATCTACATGTTGAGTGTTCCCTCTAAAGTTTGTTTTCCTATGACATTTTGGGTCCAATTATTAAATCAATTAGTGGTATGTAATCTTATTATCATCATGACAACTAACATGATCTGAGGGGTTTTGCTTCAAAGATCAGAGCTGATATAGGTGATAATAGACAATTATTGCTGGGCAAAATTTGACGAATTTTAAACAATTCCAATTGAAAGATTTATGAAAAGAGGGCAAAATATGGACACATGCAAATTTAATTTAAGATGGAATAGAAGTCATATAGAGATGAGGAGAAATACCTCATTATAATGACAAATGCTTTTAAAAATGTTCAGCTGTAGAGGCTTGCAAAATTGCATCAGAAAATGGATTGACGCCTCTGCAGAGGACAACCTTTAAACGCACATTGTGGCAAAAGAAGAAATTGCTCAAAACAAGTAATTTGAACTCCTACTTGATAAAAAATAAGATGTTTTCAAAGTCGTCTGCTGCAGATTTGTCATGTGGGAAAAGGACAAGCTGTAAGTTAGATCTGATTAAAATATGATTTGTGACCTGATTTACAAGTTAAACCTTTCTCACATGCAGAAGTAATTTGATGCCTCTGCAGCAGAATGACGACTTTTGAAAACATGCTGGCAAAATTAGCAATTTCTCCATTTGCCACTTTATGTTTTCAACAATTATACTTGTATTTATAGAAATAGTTTCCATATGTTTGTCTAGCTGTTTAAAAATTTGTCTACTGTACTGTAAAGAAAAATGTTTATATGGGTAAGGGTTAATGGAGCCAAATGTCTGTCTTGAAATAAAATTTGTCAAATATAGGGGTTAACATTTTAAGGATTCTTTTTAACCCATTCCCAAAGCAGACACACAAAAAAAGTTTGATATATTTGTAGCAAAAGAAGTTTAAAAACATTATGGCAAAAGGAGAAATTGATAAATGAGCTATTCCTACTTTTGCCACATTTTCACAACAAATCTACAGCAGACGACTTGTGAAAATATGGCAAACCTTTAAAATTTGCACTGTTTACTCATTGATAAGCGTACAAAACCCTGTGGCAAACAGGGATTCAATTGCTCATAATGATAATAATATTTTCTTTTTCCACAATGTTTTCAGATGCACCCAAATGCGTCTCTATGTGGGAAAGGGATAACAAACCTGTGAGAAATGTAGTGGGAAATATTGGAGTGCTTATGAAGGACCGCCTCCGTGGTGTAGCGGTAGAGCGTCTGTCTCAAGTGTGGGAGGTCACAGGTTTACCCTGGTCTGGTCATACCAAATACTTTAAAACTGGCTGCCCTTCTTGGCGCTCAGGGTTGCTGGTTAGCATTTCGACTGACTGGCTGCCTTGATATAACTGACAAATTGTTGAAAGCTGCTTAAAACAGTTCTAACAATCAAAACATTGCACTAAATGACATCTTTTTATTGCCACAATGTTTCCAACTCTATTCAATACAATCCTTTTTCACTTTTAGAGATGTGACATGGGTCATTTGTCTTCCACCAATGGGCTAAGTCTATATGGAAATGCAGCCAGTTGCTTGGGAAGATTGTTGTGTGGAGTACTGGTGTGAACAAATCTGAGGAACACATGAGTAGGTGAACTTGTCGCCGTGATATGACTGAGAAAATGTTAAAAACGGTGTTAAACCCCAATCAATCAATCAATCACTTTAAGAGATTTTTTCAAATTTTGGCTGAGATGTTTCCAAAGTTGTCTGCTACAGTTAAAAGGGGAATGGGAAATGGTTAAACAATAAATCCTATGTTACATGCCTATATAATAGATCCTTGCATAATGGTCCATGAACAACCTAGAAAAGAAGATACATAGATGTATCAAATGATAAAGAAATATCTTTCAGGAGCCAACAAACCTGGATATTAATACTCTTAACCCTTTCCCACATACAACACATCTGTAGCAGTTGACTTTAAAAATATATTGGAACAAACATTCAAAATATTTCTAAAATTGTAATTGCATTCAAAATTTCAAAATGTTGCATGTTTTATAATTTTAGATGTCACAGAAGACTTTTAAACATTGAGACAAAAGAAGAAATTGCTCATAACGGCCACCAATTATGCTTAACGATTCTATTTGAAAAGGAAGCAAACTACCTGTTAAGAATGTTATGTGATGTGCTGGAGCGAGATCATGAGATTGTTTATTATCATATAACGCAGATGGGTCAAAATGCCTCTGTATATATGGGAAAGGGTTTAAATGTGTAAATAATATTTTTTTTGGGACAATACATCACATAAACATAGAAAAATTGATACACTGCTAGATGCACTGGTCATTGTGTATAATTATCTTCCCTTAAAATCAGTGGATTGTGAAATACAAATTCCGCTGGCTGACCCTGTATGAGAAAATATGACCATTAACCCTTTCCCGCATGTAGAAGCTTTCTGACTCCTCTGCAGCAGACAGCTTTTTGAAAACATATATATAGTGACAAAAGAAGAATTTGCTCAAAGCAAGCAATTTCTTCTTTTGCCACGTTTTCCACTTTAAGTCATAGCTACGTAGTTATCCATTCAATTATAGAGATTTTTCTATTTTTTGACAAATTATGTTCAAAGTCATCTGCTGCAGAATTGTCGCATGAGGGAATGGGTTAACAAACGTGCACCAGAAGAGGAATACAACTGTTATTATTGACCACAGTCGAAAACATTGTGGCAAATGGAGAAATTACTCATGAGCAGTTTCGTCATTTGTCAAAATGTTTTTCAAAAGTTGTCTGCTGCAGATGTGTTAAAATACATCTACAGATGGAAAAGGCTTAAAACTGTTTTTTTACAATTTAGTTTATTCCAAACATGTATACATACATCTGCATGTGGGAGGGAAAGTGTTAAACTATTGAACATGTAAGCATTAAGTGCAAAATTGGTTCATTTTTATGTCCAAAATATGTTACCCGTCATTCGACCTTTTCCCTCATACAGATGCTTTCTGATACCTCTGCAGCAGACGACTTTTTAAACATTGTGCCAAAAGTAAAAATTGCTCAAAACGAGCAATTACTCATTTTCCAAGTTTTTTAACTCTTTTCAGTAATTATATCTACATTTATAGAGCTTCTGCCTATATTCTTTCAAAGTCGCTGCTACAGATTTGTTGTATATGGGAAAGGTTTTAATACTCAATATATATTTTCTTCCCCGCTAATTCCATCCAGAAATTCCGCATACATGTAGTTCCATTTATGGGAAAATTCATTATCACATGTCACTTTTTCAATTCTGGATCCGTTACAGCTAGGTACATGTTTATAAATTCTAATGATGTTTAGCCTAAAGTTCTTTTTATTATTTGTCAGCAAAACAGAAGCAATCATTGTGACGAATCCTCAAAGATTTCTAATGTTGTTTAAGGAGAAATTGCTCTATTTGTCACAAAGATTTTAACTCTATCAAAAAATTATACTATCATTTAAATTATAGAGATTTTTTTATTTTTGACATGATAGTAACTATTTCAAGAAAGAGTTATTTACCCTTTCCCTTATACATATGGTTGTCTGTAGAGGAATCACTAATCATCTGTATAAGGGACAAACATGCAGCAGACGACTTTAAACGTATTTTGTCAAAAAATAGAAAATCTCTATAATTGGATGGATAACCTATGACTAAAAGTGGAAAACATTGTGGCAAAAGGAGAAATTGCTCCTTTTTCAAAAAGCTGTCTGCTGCAGAGGCGTCAGAAAGCGTCTATATGAGGGAAAGGGTTAAGACCATCTTGGAATACCAATGCTATGTATATAGCGACCATGCTTTTAGTTTCCCAAATACTAATTTTCTGTATAAAAGACTCTGCACCACCTGTGAACAAAGACCAGATTGTTCAAATCCCATTGGTGGTCCTCAAACACAGGTTTGACTGTACTGTTATATTTGGTTAAGTCATAGAAATAGATTAATATTAAGCATGAGTGATTTTAAAATGGTGAGCCACAAAATATGAAAACCAACCTTTTAGATATTTCCAATCACAGAAGAAATCATCTTCTGTATTCACAATGCTGTTTTATGAATATTAATTAACCTTTTCTAACAAGCCCAGCCATTTCAACGTATCTGCAGCATAGAACTTTTCAAACAATTTACAATTTCTCCTTTTGCAACATTGTTTTCAAAGGTTGTCTGCTGCAGAGGCACCTTTATGTGGGAAAGGGTTAACATAATTATGGAGTAGTCATTGCAAAGGAGTAATAATTGAGGAGCTAAATATTTTTTTCAGAAGCTCTCAATTGGTTGACCTGATACAACATTTTTTTTCCACCAATGATTTAATTACAGATGTTTTCTGAAACCTCTGCAGCAGACGACATTTGAAAACATTGTGACAAAAGGAAAAATTGCTCAAAACAAGCCTTTTGCCATGATGTTTTCAACTTTATTCAAGAGTTGTTCTTTCATTATAGAAATATTCCATACTTATGCAAAGAAGTTGTCTGCTGAAGATTTTTGTATGAGGGAAAGGGATTCCCTTTAATAGTTGCACAATGGATGGTTATTCAATGTAATTCAGATACACAAATAGCAGAGTAAAGGTTGATTTCCATGTGATGAGGCTAACACAAACACAGAAACACTACAGGTTACAAGATCTACAAAATAAAGCCCCCTTGCCTTTTTGGTAAAATGATCAAATGGCATAGCACAGCTACAGGTGTGTATATGTCGGAAGGACTGCCAGTCCGTCGCTATGGACTTTAATTCCAGGTGTAACTGATCCAAGTTAAGCTTTTCGAAACTGGCAGAGCGGGATAAAATATCAGGTTCAAGCGTGGAGATACGATCCTCAATACCTGATCTCGACATCTGCGATCCGGACTCATCAAATCCGGATTCCGAGTCACTTTTTATCTGACTTAAACTATTGTCTGTAAGTTTATTTCTGTCCATCTGTTCTATTTTTAGGTTTTCAAAAACAGTCTGGTTCTCTGTTTGATTGTTTTGGATTTCCTTCTGGATTTTGTCGGAATGGTTCTCATTGACTGTGTCCCTAGGTTTGTCTTCAACGGCTATTCCATCGAGGGATTCCATGGAAACAAAACCTTGCAGTTTTTGCTGTATCACTTCCTCAGGTTTTCCCAACACCTTACAGATCTGCGTCACTCTCTGTAAAACAGCAACGGGATTAAAACACTTTTCTTTTATACACTGAATTCGCAGCAGAAGACTTTTGAAAACATGTATTTATTTTAACACCGCTTTCCCCCCATACAATAAATCTACAGAAGACTATAAATTATCAAGTACAAAATCTCTATAAATAAAAGTATAAATCAATGCATGATTATTAAATAGTGTTGGAATGTTTGTGGCAGATGGAGAAATTACTAATTATGAGCAATTTCTACTTTTTGCTTTTAAAATTAATAAGGATTTTTAATATCTTATTTTATCACATGACAATGCTTGTATCCGATCTAATATACCCATTATGTATTTTTGCTTATATGTCACATGTGTAATATAACATTATCTTTTTTGTATTCATCCGCAAATGTTTACAAAATGGCTGAGAATGTGTATCTGGTAAATACAAATGTCACAATAGATAGAAGAGGTAAAGGGACCGTTATAGGTCATAAAAATATGTAAATATTACATGTTGGGACTATTTTCTGACAGCGAAAAATCTTTTTGTGTTTTGTCATGTGATAAAAAGAACCTGACATTCGTTGTCATTTCATAAAGTTT
>JAUELF010202232.1:470-14256 GCA_031471495.1 Clinocardium nuttallii | reverse complement strand
TCTAGCCTAGTACTGGTTTGTTTACCCAGGGATCATGAATAATTAAATTTAATTGCGCCCTAAATGACCTTAGCTGTTGATGCGCCATAAAACATTATACAATACAATACAGGGCCATCATGGCCCTCTTGTTTAAACTTAATTTGATTATGGTTCTTCCATTTATAGAAATTTTCCCTATATTTTGCCTAGATGTTTCCTTTAAATGTCTGCCTCAATTTTGTTGTATATGGAAAAGGGTTCTCTGGACCTGTCCACAGCCCTGACCTCAGAGATGATTCAAATTATGATTATTGAGACACAACATGACTGATGAGCTGAACAGGGGAGTCAGGCTTTTTGTTTCCAATTATTTCCGGAATAAATCCTCAGAAACTCAGAATGTTGTGAGACTTTTTTGTTTAGGAATTGGTTTGGAAAGATAGTGGGAAAATTGTTTTACATTTATTTGTTTTTTTGTTTTTATGTCACAGAAAATTGATCATGTGCATTGCTTTACCATCTGCTGTTCACAGCTAGGTCATTCCATCATTTTGTCTTTCCATACTTCCTTCAATTTTACTCAATTATTTTGCTTTCATTCTTTTTCTTAGAAATGTGTACATATATTTTAATTGATTGTGGTGGGTAATTCTTGTATTAATACAATGTACATGTACCGTAGTCTTTTGTAGATTTTACAGTTTCTATTCATTTTCCTTGCAATGCATGCAATCAAATAGTTCAATGTATTTTAGGGAGAAATGGCATACATTGTTATTACATGGTACAGATTGTTTGAATTTGGATGCCCACAGTTAATTGATTGCAGTGAAGTTATTACCCTGGATCTTACTTAAATTTTATTTGTAGACTTCATTATCATAGTTTTTATTGATTTTTTCTCAAATGCATGCCGATAATTTCAGCTATTTGTTGTGTTATTGCAAAATGCAGGTCCAGGTTAGCTTGATTACCTTGTTTATTCTGAGCAGAATTATTTCCCTTTGACTTTGTAAATTTCATACAATTTACTCACTAAGCCTAAGTTCTACAACTCAAATTTAAACTTCCACTTTTGTATAATGTTGGCTTGCTACAATTAAAGTAGACGATTATTTCCTACAGGGGTTAATACGGTTAACTATATTCTATGGAGAAATGTGATTATACAAGTCTACCACATACAACAAATATGCAGCTGACGACTAGGCACAAACATGGAAACTATTGAAAAATAAATGTTCAATTAATATTATTTAAAAGAATTTAAAACATTTTGGCAAAAGGAGAAATTGAGCATACTGAGCAATTTCTCCTTTTGCCACCATGTTTTCAAGAGTTGTCTGCTGCAGATGTTTAAAAAATGCACCCATATGTGGCAAAGGGTTATACTAGTCTGCCAAAGTGGAGGCTTTTTCCCCAGAGGAAATTTTTGAAGAGATAAACCTTATTGTTACTTTGAATAGACAGCTTTTATGGAAAGCATCACATTTGATTCATGGTTATATTCAAATTTTCAATATTACCTGATCTGATACTTTTAAAGTTAAAACACACTTTAAAACTGCTGGATGGATTTCATTATCATTTCAAAGGATTGATTGATTGATTGTTTGGGATTTAACGCCAGTTTAAACGATTTTTATGTCATAACACAATGGCCAGTTAACCTACCACATGTTTCCTAGCTTTCTCACACCAGCTTTTTCAAGCAACTTGTTGCTTTTTCACATGGACTGTGAGTCCATTAGTTGAAGATTAAAGATGCATGTCTTTTTTACTTTTATCAAATGTCAGAAAGAATGTAGGTTGAGCTTGGGTTCAAATACACAACCCATTTGACAGCAGCCCATGTTGCTATGGACTGAGCTTCATTAGGCCTCCTATTTCAAAGGAACATTCTTTTGAAAACCCTCTCCCGAAAGTTAATTCTTTAGCTATCTTGATTGGTCAAAAAACATGGAAACCATGACTGCAACATGTAGAGGTTAGTTTCCTTTAAATGCATTTAGTGTAAACACTGAATATTTTTTCCATTGCAACTACATTGCCAATTTCAATATTATATCATAGAATGTTCCTCTTTTCCAAAATTGTTTAGTTTATCTTGTTTGGTAAAAAAATATATGGCAGGAACAATTTAGGCAGTTAACAAATAAACCTTTTCCAACATACAACAAATCTATAGCAGCAGACGTTTGCCACAATGTGTTCAAAAGGCGCCTGTTGCAGATGTGTTGTATGTTTGAAAGGGTCATCCTAAAACTGATTTGCTCCATGTCACTTAGTTTTTTAGATGCAAACTTATAAACTGTTCGTACTTTTATAAACACCGTGTTTTGTTTTAAAACGTTCTCTTAAAGTTAACCTGGGAATGTGGTACCCTTCCCAGAACGTTAAAGCAATCAGTATTGATTGAAACAATGAATAACTGGAAACAAGCACTCACTCGGGTTCCCAGTATTGTCTTGTAGCCCAAACTAGAAATACAAATTCCTCTGAAACTGAACATGTACCTGGTGTAAACCTTGACCAAAATTGCTCAAGGCGTTTTGTTTGGTGGATTAACACAGCTATGGGACAGTATTGCCTTCTTATAAGATGTTTACAAGAAAACTGTTGTCAAATGGGTAATGGTTCATTAGAAATTTACATTAATTTAAAAGGAAAGGTTGCAAACTTGTTGTCTGCCATTGCATGACATTGTCAAATCATGTTTCACTACCTGCTCCTTTATTTTCTTATTTGAAAAGAACAAACTGGGTTGTGTGTTTCCCAAAGGAATCGGACTGTAGACAGCACACAATCATGTTCTCCTAGCTTTATAATCATGATAGAATGTGAGACAACAGATAGACATGAGCATTAAAATGGGAAGGAATATTTCACCACCAGGGTCCTGGATAGTGCGGAGGGATGTTGACCTCCTTATCCTACTGAATTTCGACAACAAATGTATGGTCATCATTGATTTTTGACAAGTTAGTATTTATCTATCAGGAATGTTTCAAAAATTGACAGCAAGCAATGTAGACCAAGATTTAAGACTGCATAACTACCTATATCTATAGTTATGGATCTGATGACATTGCGTAATAGGTCATCTCGAAATGACCCCATACATTTAAATATCTATGAACAGGTGCTCTTTTTTCTGTCCAATGAAATCGCATGCTGCAACCAATGCTCGGTTCTGCTATTACAATGGTAACTACACTTGACATTCACCGCTTCTATATCTTTTATATTTATATTGGTTACTTATCTCCCCTTTTCTTACCTAACTTTGTAGGCAACACTTTGATTCCACTTTAAGTTGACCTGCATTAGGCAGTCATGACTCATCACATTTATATGAATGTTTGATACTTTAGCAAAGATTTAGCTTTGTTGTTTTTAGCTCAACTTTTCAAAGAAAAGGCAAGCTATATTCCCTTTAGGATATTGCTTTGAAACTTGGAATACTTGTATACCAGCATGACCCCAATCAGTAGACAAGAGAAGGTAACTCTGTCAAGGCTTATTGTTTTGTCTGTTACTGCAAAAGAAATTTGTTTTATTGTCAAGCACTAAACAAAAGTTGAGCATTTTGTCTTATGGACAGTTCTTGTTTTAGATTGACGTAAGTGATAACAATAGAACATAATAATGGATTAACATTTTTCATTAGACTTTTGAAGCCTTTCAACAGATTGTTCTGATCATTATGAGTGAAGGAGAAATTGATCAATAACAGCAATGTCTGAGAGTATTTGATTCTACGTTGAGATAAGACTTGCATACATTTTGAGTTATTATTCCTTTCTTTAGGAGGTTTTACTCTTTCCGACATTCAACAAATCTGCAGCAGACAACTTTGAAAACATCTTGGCAAAACTATATCTCCTTATATAAAAATATAATGATGGAATAGATATGTCTACGTATATGAAAGTATCATGATTGAATAGAGTTAAAAACATTGTGGCAAAAGGAGAAATTGATCACAATGAGCATTATTTCTCCTTTTGTCATAATGTTTTCAAAAGTGGTCTGCTGCATAAGTGTCAGAATGTGTCTGTATGGGGAAACGGGTTAAGCATAAAAATATTAAGTTATATATATATATTTACATTATATGAAACAACAGTTTGAGGGTCAGCTTTTTTTAAAGCACATGGAGAAAATAAGGCAACACTTGGAAAATTTTAGTTACGATTCTTTTAAACACAAAGTTGAAAACATAATATGAAAATAAGTACAATTTAACTACATTAATTGTTAGAATAATGTGCTTGTCTGAACCCCAGCTTGGCCCAACATTATTTATGTGACAAGCGCTGTTCGTCTTACACCAATGGGCTAACATTATTTCCGACCTTTGACAAAAGTTAATGTGACAAGCGCTGTTCGTCTTACACCAATTGGCTAACGTTATTTCCGACGTTTGACAAAAGTTAATGTGACAAGCGCTGTTCGTCTTACACCAATGGGCTAACATTATTTCCGACGTTTGACAAAAGTTAATGTGACAAGCGCTGTTCGTCTTACACCAATGGGCTAACATTATTTCTGACGTTTGACAAAAGTTAATGTGACAAGCGTTGTTCGTCTTCCACCAATGGGCTTACAAAATGTGGAAAAGCAGCCAATTGCTTAGAAAGACTGTTGTGTGGAGTACTGTTGTGAAAAAAAAACAGGAAACACATGGGTACATTGTAGGTGAACTGGCCGCCATGCTATGACTGAAAAATTGTTGAAAATGGCGTTGAACCCCAATCAATCACTGTATCGGGTTAAACATTAAATGTAAATAGTTGTTAAGGGTAAATAGAAATAATTGATTTTCCCTAGAAGGTCACACATTATTGGAATGGCTATCTTCTGGCCAGTTTATACAGTAATAATGCTGCAGTAAAAACAAAGCAAAATGGCAATTTACATGGAAATGGTTTACAGTGATTTTTGTCTAGAACTTTTTGTCTGTTACCCTTTACCACATGTTTCAAACAATCTACATTAGACGTCTAAGAAAATGTTGATGCAAAAGTATGAGAGATCTCTATATCTTTAAGTATTTATAATTATTGAATACATTTGAAACCATATTTGCAAAAGTATAAATTGCTCATATTGTTTTAAAAGTCGTCTCCTGCAGAAATGTCCAAATGTGTCTGACATTGGGAAGGCGTAATTGCAGTTTTCCAAAACGAAAATCAACCAGAATGGAAGCTCTGTTTGAAAATATAAGACTTGAAAGGAATGTCTCTTTTGTGGTACTCTTTAAAAAAATAATCAAAGAATTGAATATGTTTTCATGTGGATTCAGAAAGTGTGAAAACTGAGATACCTTGAAAATTCTTCCCCTAAAACTAATGGTCTGATTTCAAGTCATAGGAGTGTTAAATACCCTTCATTTTGATAAGATTAAAAACATGGTCATCATGAGTAAAAAAAAAACAGGGTAATATGACAAAACTTAAAAAACCTCTTCTTGTCTGAATCACATCTGAAAGGCGGTAAATTTAAAGTGCACATATGCTCAGTTGACTACAGTGCTGCAAGAACACAATGATAGCCCTCTTGTTATAATGAAAATAATGAAGGTTGTTATTTGGGTTTTTGACAACATTTTGAATAAATATTTGCTTGTGTTCCATGAAATATTGAAAATGTCCCATTCAATATCAGAGATGCTTTTTTCTCTCGATTTGACAACAATTTTCATTGAATTTTGACAAACCTAAAACCCTATATGATAAGGAACCATCATAATGCTAGGTTTTAACAGAAAGGTAAATTAGTGTAAAATAGTAACAAGCTGCACTAAACCATAAACAAATCATTTGGATTGTAGCAAACTAGATAATATTGACTCTTGTTATAAAAGGTGTGAAAATGGCGTTAAAAATACTTGAAACCAACAAACAATTAATTTTCAGGGCTGGTAAAGGACAAGATGTCTAGATAGTGAATATTACTGTCCCCAGACAGTGTTATGTATTGATCCATTATTTATAAATTGTTTCTGTCAGCCTGTTTTAGGTTTTTGATATTGTAGATGATGATACACATTAATTGGTAGGACGGAACGGGAGCTCTGAAACCTTGCATGACCCTCCCTTATATTGCTGCCTCTACAGTAGCCTATACTTTTATCAAATCAAAGTACTGAAAATGGTGACTGCAGACTACATTTGGACATAAACTTACAGACTTCCCTAAAGTCTAACAAGAACAATTTACAATTGTACTTTGTTATATCCATCTATTGAATTATATAGGATTTGAATGCAAAATACTGTACACTCAGTATGGAGTCTACTGATATACTAAAATTTGACACAAAAAACTTCGCTTAATTATGCACATCTGGAAACAGAAAATTCATTTTTAGCTAAATTATTTCGCAGCTGCATGTGCTTTCATTGACATTATAATACACACAACGAATATTAAGACATCTCTCTGACATGAAATGGTGTTCAATATGAATGGAGAGCTACTGTTTAAAGACATTTTTGAAGTTATTCATTGCCAGTATTGTAATAAGATTTTAACAAAAGGGACCTGTCCTGTCTCGATTTCAAAGAGTCTCTTAGAATTAGTCTACTAAAGCAATGGGCTCTGACTTAAAATTATTGAAAGTGGCGAATTATTTTCTAAGATAAAAAAATAATTTCTTCATTACAATGGGGTTTTAAATTGGATCAGAATCATGCCTATGACAGCAGCTGCGGCAAATTCTGTACAACATTGTTGGAAATGGAGAAATTATTAAAACAAAAATATCCAGCTTGTTCAAAAGTATTTTCAGAATGATCAGGTTAATATCTTGTCAATTAGTACAAGCATGAAATGCACACTAGAGCTGTTCCGCGAAAAAAACCAACATTATGGCCTCTGCATAATGTATCAACCCAGATCAGCCAGCGCAGTTCGCTCAGACTGATAGGGGCCAACACATTCCATCTCAGGGGGATAGAGGTATAGTAAAATATTCCTGAAACAGAAAATCCTTAGGGGCGGAAAGTGTCTTTCTCTGTAAGCCAGCATGGCCTGATCCGGGTCAATATTGGTTTTCTCGTGGGACGGCTCATTTTATAATTGCAATATCAGATTACAGACTGCAGCATTTAACCCTTTAAACCTGATATATTTTTTATTCTCTGTTTAGAAAAACATATAGGAAAAAACTGAATAAATTTGAGAAGTGAAAGTAAACTTTTGATTTAGGTTTCAAAACATTGTGGGAAAGAGGGAGAATGCTTATCTTGAGCAATTTCTCATTCTGCCAAAATGCTGCAATTGAAGGCATCAAAATAATTAATGTCTGCTATATCAGATTAAGGCTACCTGCAGTTGTGACATTATTGGAAATTGAAAGCATTGAGTAATCGGTTCCCTGTTGAATAATCACTTTTGATGAGGAGATTAACCCTTTCCCTCATATAGACGCTTTCTGACACCTCTGCAGCAGAAGGCTTTTTGAAAACATATTGACAAAAGAATAAATTCCACAAAATGTGCAATTTTTCCTTTTGCCACAATGTTTTCAACTTTTAGTCATAGGTTATCCATTCAATTATAGAGATTTTCTACTTTTTTGACAAAATATGTTCAAAGAAATCTGCTGCAGAATTGTTGTATGACGGAAAGGGTTAAAAAATAATATAGAATTACATTGATTTTAATTAGAAAAAAACCCACTTAAATATAAACCCTACAATAAAGGTCTAGAATCATAGAATCATGTTTTCCAGACTATTTTAATGGGTACCCATAAGGCACAGGGCTTTGTTGAAAACAAATATTTTAGGAAACTTTTGCTCATATATTGAGCAATTTCTTCATTTGCCACAATGTTTTCAAAAGTCGTCTGCTGCAGATCTGTAACAGGGAGAAGGTTAAAAAGAGCCCTGTTTAGTCTTTCCACACATACAGACATATTTGGATGAATCTGTTGCAATGTGACTTTGAAAATATTATGGCAAAAGAAGAAATTGCTCCTGATGAATTGCCAAAGTGGTATTAACTTCATCATTTATTATCCTCTAGTGTATATATAGGTATACATACACCTTTAGGTGCCGACCTACGTCATCGCTCTATTAACTTCATTTCTTATACAATTTTAATGAAACTTCACACACATGTTCAGTGGTCAAAGGTCAAGTTTAACCAACCTATGCAAAGGTCAAGGTCACAGTGACTATTATACTTCTGTACAAAATGACATCATCACTCTAGCGACTTTGTTTATTTGTGACTATGATACTTCTGTAAAAAACTACCTCATTGCTCTTGCGACTTTACTTCATATCCGATATGTTTTATGAAACGGCATACATAACCTCTTCTTGTATGTACGTGTTTGCGTTTTACTGACCTAGGTCAAAGGGCAAGATCACAGTGACTATAAAACATCTGTACCATACAATGTCATCACTATAGCAACTTTGTTTTGTATCTGATTGTTATGTAACTCAAGACTCATGTTCACAAGCATCCACAAGTGTATCGGGGTTTGTATTTCACTGACCTAGGTTAAAGGTCAAGGTCACAGCCTCTTTTGTTTTAGTTGTACCAAATGACTTCATCACTCTTGCAAATTTATTTCTTATCTGATTGTTATGAAACTTAAGTAATATGTTATTAATTAACTCTTCTTATAAAAGTTTTTATTCAAGCGAATAGGGCAAGTGTTAAGCTCACAGTGACTATAATATATTTGTATAAAACTACTTCATCACTTTAGCACTTTTATTCATGGATGGAATTCCTGAATATTCCATACACAGGTTCAGTGTCAAGAAAGTCTGGAGGGGTTCACATTTTACCAAGTCTTGTTGACTATAATGTGTCTGTATGAACCAACATCAATGCTCTAGCACTTTCATTTGGAGGCCTCATACCTCATACACTGGTTTATTGCAAAGTGAGCTTGGACAGATTCCTGTATCACTGATCTGGGTGACAGTGATTATAATTATAACACCTGTATGGAAAAAAAACCTGGAAGACGTTTGCATCATTGGCATGCTCTTGTTGAGATTTTTAACCCTTTCCCTCATACGACAAATCAGCATTAGACGACTATGAACATATTTGTCAAAATATAGAAAATCTCTATAATTGAATGTACTATAACCTTTGACTAAAAGTGAAAAACATTGTGGCAAAAGAAGAAATTGCTCGTTTTAAGCAATTTCTTCTTTTGTCACTATGTTTTCAAAAAGCTGTCTGCTGCATAGGTGTCAGAAAGCATCTATATGAGGTAAAAGGTTAACTAGAATTGTTCAAAGTCGCCTGCTGCAGATTTGTTCTATATAGGAAAGTCGTAAATGCATAATACATGTATATCATGGATTGCCTTTCATAAGCAGTTTATATTCTGCTCTTAACTTATCCCACTAAAGGGATCAGAATTTAATTTATTCTCTGATCTAATGCATAAATGTTGGTTGTTACCAATGTCCTCTCAAAACAGTGACGTGGAATTCTATCTTTAATCTCTTTTGAGCATCATGGAAAACCCTGAAGGTAAAGTGTTTAATGCATAGGGAAGACATTACAGAGTGATACACAATTAGATTCTTTTACCCCTGTCTTTTCCCATTCAGTGTTAGGACATTTTCTTCATGAAAAAACAAAACCAAATTGCCGGGAAGTCCCAAGTTATATTTGTATAGAAGGGCTACATGTGCTTAAAGTCTATGTATGCCTAATTAAGGAGACTTTATTTGTACAATGTATAATATGATGATCCTAAAACAGCTGTGACAGTGAAATATAGCATTCATTTATTGACCTTGGCAATAATCAATTCTTAGAAATATTACTTTATTGTTTATGGTTTCTATCTTTGAATGTATGATCTAGGCTCTCTATATCTTAATTGACTTGGCGTATTAAATGGTCCCACACATTCTTCTTGGGACTTGTCAGTTTTAAAATAAACCTTTTTTGTGCAGTCACAGTTATTTGCTAGGAGTCCAGCTCAGCCATTATAAAGTAATAAAAGGATTGTGTATTATCTATAATTAACCCTTTCCCTCATATAGACGCTTTCTAACGCCTCTGCAGCAGACGGCTTTTTGAAAACATAGTGACAAAAGAAGAAATTGCACAAAACGTGCAATTTCACTTTTTGTCATAGGTTATCCATTTAATTATACAGATTTTCTATGTTTGGACAAATATGTTCAAAGTCGTCTGCTGCAGAATTGTCGTATAAGGGAAAGCGCTAAATGTTATGAAATATTCTCGAACCCGCGCAGACCCGTGCCTAAAAGGTCAATAAAAACACTTGTTATAGATTGAATTGAAGACTGCACGTGTTGCACGATCAACATTCGACAGTTCAATCAATTTACACGGACTATAAATGAGCCGTCTTGCGAGAAAACCAACATTATGGACTCTGCGTAAAGTGTCGATCCTGATCAGCCTAAGCGTGCCACGCAGGCTTACCCAGATGGACACTTTTCGCCTCCTGTGGATTTTTTGTTTCAGGAATCATTACTCTATACCTCTATCCCCCTGAGACGGAATGTGTCTGCCCGGATCAGTCTGCGCGGACAGCGCAGGCTGATCTGGTCGATACATTACGTAGATGCCATATTGTTGGTTTTCTCGAGGGATAGTATTTGTATTGTTGACGCGGGCTGCTTAATAAAAACGTAAATTAAATTAAATCGATTAGCACGTGTATATTTTTGATATTTGAGCCTTTCCACAAGAAAACCAACTTAGTGGACTCTGCGTAAACTATCGACCCGGATCAGCCTAAGCATGCCGCGCAGGCTAACCCGGACAGACACGTTTTGCCTCCTGTGGATTTTCTGTTTCAGGAATATCTCTACCAATAGTTTACCAACATCGCGTTTCTATAGTGTGTAGACAACTTCCTCTTGTTAAAATGTTATAATATTGTCATCAAAATATACATCGTAATGTTGTAAAAGATAAATTCTTTCATAGTAGCATGGTGAAATGACCCGATAATCTTAACAGTAGCCACCACCTCCATGTGGTGAAGGATACATGCTTACTGCCAGCAGTAATTCTAGAAGAATAATATGTTATCCCAATGTATTAAAAAAAGCAGTCGAGTGTCAGAATGTACGCACTAAAACATGTTGGTGTATCAGATATGTTTACGAGCGAGCGAAGCTTGGGTCTGGTTGAAGTGAGATTGCTATTATGGCTTGTTAAAAGCGGTGTAAAATCCGAGCAAAACAAACTAACTTACCACAGCTATTTTCATCCATTCCGTTCGGACATTGTTTAACATGGTCGCATACTTTGGCACAGGTCTTCTTATCCGAACAGAGCAATTCACCCGCTAAACAACGAGTAGCTGATGACCAAAAAAAGGAAAAAATGGTTATAGTTCGTGTTGTGTTAACCCTTTCCCTCATACGACAATTCTGCAGAAGACGACTTTGGATATATTTTGTCAAAAAATGGAAAATCTCATGACAGGATACCACAAACGCCATATGAGCCGTTCAACGAGAAAACCAACAGTATATATATGGACTCTGCGTAACGTATCGACCCTGATCAGCTTGCACAGTTCACGCATGCTAATCCGCGTCGACACAGTACGTCTCACGGGGAAAGAGGCATCTAGTAACGAGTCCTGTATCAGAAAGCCACAGGGTGCGAAAAGTGTCAGTCCGGGTTAGCTAGCCTGTGAGGTAAGCTTCTGTTGATTTAGATCGATACTTTTCCCATAGTCCACAATGTTGGTTTTCTCGCTGAACGGCTCATATCTACTGCTACACTTGTCGAGTCTATTAACCCGGCTTTAAACCGCGAATAGTTAGGAAAGAGATACACTATCACATGCGTACAGCTCGATGTCAGTCTACATTATTAGCTAGATACTGATCAATCATAAGAAGCAATCATTTCTTCTGTTATGTTTTGTTCCGTTAAAGAAGGAGGCAACACAGGACTCAGGAGCGGTTGGCTAGTATGACATACGTGAAAATCACAAGAATAGGTTTAATGAAGAAAAAAAAAGCATTTTAATCGTAAAAAAAACCATAAGAGTGGAAAATGGGCATTTAATTCAAAATGCCAAATGTAATTTTCCACATCAGAAAACCAATAACTAGGTCATATATGGGAGACAAAAACTCGCCACAAGCGAAGCGCGACGCCCAGAGAAAACCGCACCTTGGGCCATATGATTTCTTTTTAAATACGATGAAACGCCTCTGTATCAGACAACTTTGTACAACATTGTGACAAAAGAGGAAATGGTTCAAATGTCTCTTTCTGCCACAATGTCTCCAACTTCATTCAATAACTGTACTTTCATTCATATATATATTCCATATGAACCGTCCCGCGAAAAAAACAACATTATGGCATCTGCGTTATGTGTCGACCAGATCAGCGCAGTCCGCGCAGACTGATCCGGGCCGACATACTCAGTCTCCGAGTGATAGAGGTATAGAGCAATGATTCCTGACACAGAAAATCTGCAAGAGGCGAAACGTATCTGTTTACGCAGAGACCACAATGTTGGTTTTCTCGCGAGACGGCTTATATGTATATCTATTTAATGTTCGTATCCAACAGATATGTTGTATGCGGTAAAGGGTTAAATGAGATGATACCAGTGACGTGAATTCAGCGGGATGAGGGTTAAAAGTACTTATACTTACCGCAGTTTTTCTCATCCTCGTGGCCGGGACAATCGTTTATTCCATTGCAAGTTATGGCACACGTTCTCTTGTCAGGACAGGTAACTCTACCAGCTGGACAAATGGTCGCTGCAAGATATTGAAGTAGATAGCTTTAAACCTTTCGCTCATACGATAATTCTGCAGCAGACGACTTTGGACATATATTGTCAAAAAATAGAAAATCTCTATAATTGAATGGCTAAAAGTGTAAAACATTGTGGCAAAAGGAGAAAATTCTCGTTTTGACTATTTTTTTCTTTTTCACTATGTTTTCAAAGATCCGCCTGTGGCAGGGGCGTCAGAAAGCGTCTATATGAGGGAAAGGGTTATATGGATTCGCAATCCGAACCCTTTCCTGCAAACAGAAGTTTTTTTTAAACCACTGCAGAAGACGGTTTTTGAAAACATTATGGCAAAAGTAAACATTGCTCATGGCGGTCATTTACTCATTTTGCCACAATGTTTTCAACTTTTTTCAATATTTAGACTTTCATTTATGAGAGTTTCAACATGCGTGCCTAGAGTTTATCCCAAGTCGTCTGCTGCAGATTGGTTGTATGTTGGAAAGGGAGGTAAATCAGGTTTGTAACAATCATGCACAAACATATTGGTTATCCCTTTCCCTCATATAGACGCTTTCTGACGCCTCTGCTAAAGACGACTTTTTGAAAACATAGTGCTAAAAGAAGAAATTGCTCAAAACGAGCAATTTCCCCTTTTGCCACATTGTTTTCCAGTTTTAGTCACAGGTTATCCATTCAATTATAGAGATTTTCTATGTTTTGACAAAATATGTTCAAAGTCGTCTGCTTCAGATTTGTCGTATGAGGGAAAAGGTTAATAACATATTTCCTCATAGCAGTCAGTGACTTGCTTGCAGTGGAACCAGAAATTTTATGGTGCATTTCATGAAATACATTGTATAAGCTCTCTCCCTATAATATCTTTTAATCCTTTCCCTCATACGACGAATCTGCAGCAGACGACTTAGAACATAATTTGTCTCTATAATAAAATGTATAACCTATGACTAAAAGTGGAAAACATTGTGGCAAAAGGAGAAATTGCATGTTTTGGTTTAAAAAACCCAACTGGAAACCGCATCAGAAAGCGTCTATATG
>JAUELF010202125.1:0-14258 GCA_031471495.1 Clinocardium nuttallii | reverse complement strand
TACAGTTAGCAGGGCGAGAATCTCGTCCAACTATTCTTTCGTGTTACTACCTAGTAATACATTATCCCATTTCTGCTATTCTACAGTTAGCAGGGCGAGAATCTCGTCCAACTATTCTTTCGTGTTACTACCTAGTAATACATTATCCCATTTCTGCTCTTCTACAGTCAGCAGGGCGAGAATCTCGTTCTGCTATTTAACGTATTGCTACCAGGACGAACAACAACCTCGTTTCCACCATTCTGCAAGTTCACTGTTGATGCCTGCATATAAGCCGTCCCGCGAGAAAAACCAATATTGTGGACTCTCCGTAAAGTACCGACCCGGGATGAGCCTAAGCATGCCACTCAGGCCTACCCGGACAGACACCTTTCGCCGCCTGTGGATTTTCTGTTTCAGTTATCCTTACTCATTACCTTTATCCCCTCTGAGACACAGGCTGATCTGGGTCGATATATTACGCAGAGGCCATGCTGTTGGTTTTCTCGCGGGACGGCTCGTATCTGCTAATATGAAATGTGAATGGAGAGAAAGAAAAAAAGCCAATAATGTAACAAGATTACAGGGCACCAAATTTTCATAACAATTTGCATTACCATTGCACTTAATTTTCGCGCACAGGAAAAGCCTTTTAGTCAATTGGGCCACGTGGTAATACATCATCAACTGATATTGAGTAATTTCGGCCCTATCACTTTATACACAGCGTAATATCTCACTATGCACACATTTGTTTACAAGTTTTGCAAAGTAGAATCCAGACCAAAATCGTGTTTGCCTTTATGTTTTCGCAACTTTACTTTAAACATATTTAATTGCCCACAAAATATACATACACAATTAACTTTAGATTACCAAATATACATATAAACGGGTCTGGCCACAAGTTCTCATTACTTAGCTACTACCATCCCTGTTTTCGCCACTTAAATTTTAATATTAAGCACAGTGATGCAATAATAAGTCGTACAATAATGATCATTGCACCAGTTGCATGAGTTTTGAATGATAAGGATAAGAAACAAAGATAAACTAATATTTGTGACTTAAGGAGAACCTTAAGACAATTCTACACTTAGGGTACATTTGAGCCGTCCCGCGAGAAAACCAACATTGTGGACTCTGCGTAAAGTAACGACCTTGATCAGCCAAAGCATGACGCACCGGGCCGACACTTTTCGCGTCCTGTGGATTTTCTGTTTCAGGAATAATTGTTCTATACCTGTATTCAACTAAGACGGAATGTGTTGGCCCGTATTAGCCTGCGCGAACTGCGCGGACTGATTTGGGTCGATACATTACGCAGAGTTCATAACGTGTGTGTTCTCGTTGAACGGCTCATATGTACATCTTGATCTCCACTATTTGCTTCACATGTTAACACTTTCTCTCATACAGACAATAAGGCATTCATGTGATACTTGCTAGAAGATTTCGTGATGTCATTCTCGTTAACTCTATATCTTTAATTTATATGCTCAGCCTTTATATTGATGATACATATACTAGTTGACGCCTTTGCAACATTCATATGATTCTTGCTGAAATCATTGTAATTAATCTGATTCAAAACATATTATGGTATTTTGCTTATATATGTTATCAGCGTCGGCCTCGGAATCGGGATGTCGTGGGTTGGATCCCGGCCGGGTCATACCAAAGTGTTTAAGAATGGTAGTAATGGTTGCCCTCCTGGACGCACAGGGTAGCGGGGTTAGCATTAGCTTGGTCATACCAAATACAGTAATGGCCATCCTCATTGGCGTTCAGGGTTGCGGGGTTAGCATTACTACTGACTGGCTGGTGTCAGGATAAATGGACCAGTAACACTGGTATCTTACCCAGAAAACAACGTGATTCAACTGAACATTTGTTAAAAGCGGCGATAAACACCAAACAATATATCTTCGAGTGTGTTCGTAAGATGCTCATTGCCATAACTGAGAATATGATGCTAGAAGAGGGATGCAACAATGTCCCCTTTTCATACCTGACATGGCTTACATATTGATAAATATATAACGTAACACTATGTCCCAGTGTACAATATTGAACCAGTGTTTTTACTTGTTTAGACAAAAGGGAGAACCAATATACTGACACTATTGGCAACTTGTAAATATAAATAACCTAGAAAAGATTATGGGTTGTTAACCTAGAAAACAGGTCCCTGATATCGACGGCATTGTCGCCTCTAACGTAGACGATTTTGTATGAACATTTTGGGGAAATGAGAGGACTTGCTTAAAAACGTGCTTGAATCCAGCTACTCGTGTGTCCTGGTTTTCTAACACCAGTATTCAAGACAACATTATTTCCAAACAACTGGCTTCTTTTCCACATAAACTGTTCGCCCATTGGTGGAAGAGGAATGACGCATGTCACAGTGACTTCTGCCAGAAAGAATGTTGGCCGAGCTGGGGTCTGAAATCATAACCCCTTGATTCACAGCCAGCTTTTGGGGTTCGGCTATATTGATATATCCTGCACACATCCGAGTCAAATTACTTTTCAAAGCAATGGAGACTTAGAGTCGGTGAGACCAGCGTCATTTTTCTTTCACCAATGGACCCAATAGTATATGTTGAAAAGCAACCGGTTGCTTGGAAAGTCTGTCGCATTGACTTTTGTAAAGCGTTGGTCAACCGGAGGTTCGAACTCAAAACAGCTCGCGATAAGGATACACGCGTTGTAAGTGTCAAAGCAATGTCAACGTATATATAAAAAGGAAAAAAAAACACAGACAGAATTCTTAGAAATGCCCAAATTCTGGAGCACATTTGATTACTGGTTTTTGCCAGGAACTAGTAACGTATTGATTCCCGCCATAATAACCGTTCATTACGATCTTTGGGAAACTGCAAGGTGTGCACACGGCTACGACATATTGAACGGATTTTACAATTCAGAGCTCTATATAAGGGGCGTTTTGCATGTTCTTAAATCCTTATTTGACCCTTTAACCCTATGTTGTGGGTACTCAAAAGAATCGTCTCAGTTTGCTGTCATAATAAGAGATAAATTGTGGGGAAATAGAGCTGAATACATTCTTGGCTGGACCTATGTCAGAAACTGTTACGTAACCATTATCCCGCCTTATTCCTATCAATGGTTTATTTATAAGTTTGTCTGTATTGTGTGTGATAAACGCCGCTTTCAATAATGCTTCGGTTATATCACGGCGTTTCCTGTATACGTTCACGGCGTTTCCTGTATACGTTTCCAGTACTTCTGGTATATTAACCCTGACACCAGCGATATTATCAAATGCGGTTCATGGAAATATAAAAGTTCCATTGATTTGACTGTAACTGCTGAATAGGCATGTTTAGGAGGTGTTAAGAAAATGTCTTTGATTAAACCCAATCTTAAGATGTTTATGTGTTGTTGCATGTCATATTTGTGTTGCCTGTTTCTTTGGTTGAATGGTGCTTTCAGCGAGTTATATCATGACTGTTTCTGGATAAATTATCAGCCCGTCCGTAAGTTGTCCTGTAGATCGTCGGCGTCTAATGTTCAACGGGTTCGAATCTCGTGATGAGCGGGCTCTGTTTTTGAAACTTTCCCACACAAACGGCTCGAGTACTGGCCACGTCTCCAGGATGCAGACATCGAGCGTGATCGGTATACGCTAAAAGCTTGTTTCACAATCAATGTAAAATAAATAAGTTTAAACTAAGTTGTTATGATAGCAACGCTTAAGTTGCTATACTTTATAGCCCGCCGGGATTCTGAACTTTTTTCTATTAAAAATTAAGTCTTGAGTAGTATCCGAACGGTCGGGCGTTAACCCATTCCCACACACAATAAATATTCAGCAAACAACTTTGAACATATATTTTTTTTCAAAAACTAGAAAATCTCTATAATTTAAATGGATAAGCAAATGTGGAAAACATTGTCGCATAAAGAGAAATTGTTCATCATGAGCTTTTTAAAAGTCGTCTGCTGCAGATGCGTCAAAATGCGTCTACAGGTTGGAAAGGGTTATATTAAGCTCAAGTCTCCCGTTATCGGAACTGAGCATCAAATGGCTTCACGAATGTGCATGTATGCTATTCACGCCCAACGATATAGGTGTTTTTCTATAAAGTCCCGGCAAGGGTTAACCCGTTCCCACATACGACAAATCAGGAGAAAACATTCAGGCAAGATTATGGAAATCTCTTTAACAGAAAGTGTAATAATCTAAGAAAAGATGTTCAGACATTGTGACAAATGGGGGGAAATTGCACATTATGAGCTATTTATTCTTTTGCCACAAATCTTCCAAAAGTTGTCTGTTGCAAAGGCGTCAAATGGTGTCTAAATGTGGGACTCGGAAGTGTGTTACGTGGTGGGTTTTGGGAACTTTCAGAGTATAACATACATTTTTGTATTATCCCATACAACCAACCAGATAATTATTTTACCGTAGATAATGTAAGGATGCCATCGTTTATTTAAGTATTAAACATACTTTCTATTCTCTTAGATCAATATCGCGATGTTGAACCACGGCATGTCGAAACAGAAATTCAGAAAAAAATCTCTCTTAATAAAACCATAATAATTTAAAAGACTTGAAAAAAATATTGTAGCAAACGGAGAAATTGTTCATCATGAGCAATTTCTCTTTTTGGCACAAGCGTTTACATATGTTAAAGAGATAAGTTAGGTTATGTGAGATGCCTAGATCAGATGGGGGCGATCTGGATCTAAAACTACACGTCGAATATGTGCTCAAAATTTGTGTTCAAGTATCTTAACGGTTAGATGCAAATTCGATCTCCTAATTGACCAATCAGAAGCCTTGTTGGGAGATAGAGCTAATTTCTGAGCATTGAGAACGTTTTCAGAGTTTTATTCGCTGCTCAATTACTCTAGTATTACTCACGTAAAGCCTATGTTTTGCTACTCAAAAGAATCATATCAGTGATACGATTTCATCGTTAAAGATACTTCAATGTATTAATATGTTTTTACCATTCTCTTTCTAAAATGTTTTCAGTTTAGGAGAGTTCAAATCCACATAAATATTTTGTTGGTGTGCATCGATTAATCTTTTACCTGGGATGAACATTTCAAATTCGTTGGCTATAAATATAAACATTTTGAGGAAACATTTTTTCATAAAGAGAGGGAAACATTGTGTGGAATGTGGAAGATATTGCTCCATTCCCACAATGTTTTCCAAAAGCGTCTGCTGCAGAATGGCAATTTCGTGTGTGTCACGGATGATATGTAAGGTTTCAATCTGATATCAGTGATCATCATCAATGATAACACTGCAATGGGGTGGTTCATCTATGGCTATGGCATACCACGCCAATGATACTAACGGAAACCAATGTCGTGTCTGTGGTCAATTACTCCACACTTAAAAAGGATATACACCGTATAGAATTAATCCATAGTCAAGTGATCCGTCCCACGAGAAAACCAACAGTATGGCCTCTGCCTAATGTATCATCCCAGATCAGCCTGCCAGCGCGGACCGATCCGGGTCGACACATACCGGCTCATAATAATGATTCCCGAAACAGAAAACCCACAGGAGGTGAAAAGTGTCTATCCGGATAAGCCTGCTCAGGCTGATCCGGGTCGATTCTTTACGCAGAGTCAACAATGTTGGTTTTCTCGCAGGACAGCTCATTTTAACTGTTACTTATCTGGGCAATGTTTGATTGTTGTTGTCGTATTGGACTTTTGTTGAGGGCTGTGCACAGGCAGTCAAGTTGTTTAGAAAGACTTTTGTGTTGGGTACTGATGTGATGAAGCCAGGAAACACATACACAGTTAAACATGTGATAAATACAGGTGTGTGAAGCCAGGGAACACATAAACAGTTAAACATGTGATAAATACCACCTATTTATAGCAATGTCCTGTCTATAACAACTACACTTTTAATTTCCCAATTTCAGCTGAACGACTCTGCAATTAAAAGACCACCCGTGAACAAAGACCAGATTGTTCTCTTCCTATGGATGGTCTTTAAACACAGGTTGTATTGTATATGTAAACTGGCTGTTATGATATGATTTAAATAAGGATCTATGACCGCGCATGGCCGTACAAGGCATTGCTAGTCTGCGCTAGTTTTATATTATTGCAATTTGCCATCGGAGAGGATGCCGATACTTGTCATGCACACACATGCCACACTGAAAAACAAATATTAATGCTAAATGAATTAGATTAAATTGAAAATCGTCCAAGATTAAATTTCATCATCTTTTAAGTCTGTCTTGATTAAAATATTTTGACCCTAAAGACCGATGTGTTTTTCCTAGAATTCTAATCCGCAGGTTATGGATTTTCCTCGCAAACAACAATCATTTTGTATTCATAAAATGTTCAAAATAAATGATGCATTCGGTAACATTGACGCGAATTGTCAGTTTTATTACATGTGTTGCCATCCTTGCAAGGTCAAATTTCATTCAAAATATTTACTATGTTTGTTTGTATGAAATCATGTAAATGTATCTAACTGTTCTCTTCCTAGTGTTCCATGTTACTATAGCAACAACTTTTAGTCAACAATGCAGTTGCCATAGCCATAAGTGGAACATTTCGGGGAAAATGATTAAATACAAGCGATCGTCATTTTGTTTTTTAAATGACAAAAAAAATAACAATCTTAAAGAACAATGTTTTGTCAAAATAAAAACAAAATATATATTTTCTTACGATTTGTAGTCAAAATCACCGTGAGCTGAATTATATTAACGATTTGTCGCATATAGACGCTTTCTAATGCCTATGTAGAAGACGACTTTTGAAATCACTGTGACAAAAGGAAAAAAAGCTTTTTCTACTTTTGTCACAGTGTTTTCAACTCTGTTTAATAAGTATACCTATATGTATAGAGATGTTCCATATGTTTACCCAAGATGTATGTAAAGTCGTCTGCTGCGATTATCTTAAGATTTGTAGTCAAAATCATTCGATGATTTACGGAAGCTCATCGTGTGATCAAAATTTGAATTAACCCTTTCCCAAATATAGACGATATCTAAGGCATATGCAGAAGGCAGCTTTTGAAAACAATGCGGCAAAAGAAGAAATTGCTCATAATTAAAATTATAATTATAATGACTTTCCATATTATTCCCAAGACGAATGTCAAGATGTCTTCTGCAAATTTGGCGTGTACGAGAAAGGGTTAAACATCGAAAGAAGCCGACATTTCTTGCTGTTCTATAAAACTACAAATTTGGCGTGTACGAGAAAGGGTTAAACATCGAAAGAAGCCGACATTTCTTGCTGTTCTATAAAACTACAAATCAAACGCAGCAGAGCTTGTTTACTGTTAAATGAATGCATTACTAAACCCGTTTCCACTTTCAGACGGATTTAGACGCATATTCAGTTGATGACCTTTGCCACAATGTTTTCAACTCTATAAATAATTACACTCTGATTTATAGGTTCTCCGTATATTTGCCCAGTTGCTTTAAAAGCGTCTGCTGTATATTTTGAATGACAGATGTATCGCATAAAGCGTTTGAACCTTCCCCACAAACAGACACTTTCTGACATCTATGCAGCAGACGACGCTTGTAAATAGTGTGACAAAATGAGAAGTTGCGCATAATGAGCAGTGTTTCCCGTTGTCACAATGTTTAATGTTTTATGACCTTTTTTATGTTGTCTGCTGCAGATTTGTTGAATGTGGGAAAGGGCTAACATTAAATGTCCAGTATGCCATTAACGGATTACAGGATAGATAACTTAACCGTTGTGTTCAACTTCGTTTTTTGCTTGGAAAGAATGTTGTATGAAGTACTGGTGTGAGAAAGCCAAGAAACATAACATATGAGTAGGTGAACTGGCCGACGTGATATGACTGGAAAAATGTTGAAAATGGCGTTTAATCTAAATCAATTAATCAATCAATCAATCAACTTCGTTATAGTTTTGATTGATTTATTGGAGTTTAGGGCCGATTGCAACACATTTCCAATCATAACACGGCGTCAAGGTAACATACCCATGTGTTTTCTGGCTTTCTCACAGCAGTACCCTCCCACAACAGTTTGTCTGATCCACTGATCCTTTTTACACATACATGATGCCTGTAAGCCCATTGGAGAAAAAGACGAATGACGCTTGTCGCATTCATTTTTGTCAAACATCCGAAAGAATGTTGGCCGACCTGGAATTCGAACTTTGTTTATAATGATAACGGACATGTTTCTTTTATGTCGTTTTAAAAGTGGCTTGCTTTCATAAAACACTAAGCCCTTCCCCACATACAACAAATCTGCAGCAGACGACTTTTATAACATAATTGCAAAAATGTGAAATATCTCCATAAACGAGAGGTTAATTATTAAATAGAGTTGACAACGTTGTGGCAAAAAGGGAAATATCTCATTATGAGCAATTTATCCTTTTGCCAAAATGTGTTCAAAGGTCGTCTGCTCCAAAAGCGTCGGAATGCGTCTTTTTGGGGGGAAAGGGTTAAGATTAAACAAATTACGAAGCTGAAGATACATGATAAATTGTAGGATCACTCGAACACATCTATATTCACAACAAGTTATTAGTTGGTCCATTCCCACTTCGAATTATCGGGAGTCAAATGTGTGTATACCTCGACTACAAAGTGAATGTGTCTGATATAATTTGAAACGGCACCCTATAAGGATTTCCAGATTCCTTTCTTTTTTCATCTCGAGGGTTAGATAGAAATAAGTGTTTTGATCGAGTTGAGATTAAAGCTGTTTTCAACAGCATATACTCTAAATCACGATGACCAGCTTACCCTGCGTTCCATTGATTTAAGAAACAATACTCGATGCAAGATTCTCCACCGGGCACCCGGCTTTCTACTGGATCCTTATACATAGTGTCCAATCGGTGAAGGTTTATATACCGCTAGCCATAATGCGTGTTGTTTTATCATAGGACACCACATCGATAGTGTACTGGTAATTTGTCAAAGAAACGACTTGATATAACTGATAGAGACGTAAACAATCATCCTACGATCATATTTCATTGCCAATCCGCATGAGTAAATTACAAACACACAGTAGTACAAAAGTAACCGAATATGTAGGCAAAAGGGTCTGGTCACAAGGTCCCTCAACCTGGAACAGGCCAATACCGTAATATAACATTTGGTGTATACATTAACCGTTTCCCGCATATAGAAAATATGCAGCAGACGACTTTGAAAAGAAACATGGAAAATCTCTATAAATTAATGTATAATTACTGAAAAAAGTTGAAAACATTGTGGCAAACGGAGAAATTGTTCGTTTTGCTGCAGATGCGTCAACATGCGACTGCATGTGGGAAAGGGTTAAATGTCTTTTATATGTATATATATATATATATAACTATCGCATATGCCGACGTTTTGTTTTGTTTTAAGCCACAACATGAGACCAAGTTTGAAAGTCTTAAAATAAAACACAATGTGTATAACCTTGATAACCCACTGTAGGTTACTACGGTTACATTTATTCAATAAGATATTAAACAGGCCCGTTATAGCTTATTTCCCCATAGAAATACCAATTTGCACTTGAACATAAAGATAGATAATTGAAACAACTTTAAACTAAGACCGACTTGCAATGGATGTTTTACCATTTTCCCCATACAGACGGTTTTTTAATGCTTCGGCAGCAGACGACTTTTAAAAACATTGTCCTAAAAGGGGAAACTTCTTAATTTGCCACAACATTTTCAAGTCCTTTCAATAGTTTTACTTTTTATTTCAAGATTGTTTCATATTTTCGCCTATATATGTTCAAAGTCTTCTGCTACAGATTTGTCAGATATATGTGGGAAAGGGTTACAATTGATGACAATTATGGATGTAATGCATACACATGTCAGGTTCAATTCCCAGTCGCGGCGCGACAGTCATGGTGGAGTGTCCTTGGGCAAGGAACATTTCCGAATTTATGCCATGTTATAAAACATCAATAAAACAAACGCATACACATGCATCTGTGCATTCCTCTTTGGATCCTTACAACTCTTCAATTGCGTCCAAGGTTTACGACATCCTGTTTACACAATCGATTCTTCTATGCAATTCACTCGTTTCTTCCTTACTTACCTAACGTAACCAAGGCATCTTAATTGTTTGGAATCATGTTTAAACCATCGATGCTTCTATACAATCCGTTCATTTCTTCCCTACTTGCCACAAAGTAACAACGGCATCTTAAGTGTGCGACATCCGGTTTCCACCATCGATACTTCTATGCAATCCGTTCATTTCTTCCCTACTTACTATCCAGTAACAATGGCATCTTAATTGTACGACATCCGGTTTCCACCATCGATACTTCTATGTAATCCGTTCATTTCTTCCATGCTTGTCATCAAGGAACAACGGCATCTTAAGTGTACGACATCCTGTTTCAACATCGATACTTTTATGCAATCCGTTCATGTCTTCCCCACTTGCCACCAAGTAACAACGGCATCTTATTTGTACGACATCCTGTTTCCATCATCGATGCTTTTATGCAATTCGTTCCTTTCTTCCCTACATGCCACCAAGTAACAACGGCATCTTAATTGTACGACATCCTGTTTCTATCATCGATGATTCTATGCAATTCGTTCATTTCTTCCCTGCTTGCCACCAAGTAACATCGGCATCTTAATTGTACGACATTATGTTTCCATCATCGATGCTTCTGTACAATTCGTTCAATTCTTCCTTACTTTCTATCAAGTAACAACGGCATCTTAAGTGTACGACATCCTGTTTAAACATCAATACTTCAATGAAATTCGTCATTTCTCCCTGCTTTCCACCAAGTAACAACGGCATCTTAAGTGTACGACATCCTGTTTAAACATCAATACTTCTATGAAATCCATTTATTTCTTCCTTACTTGCCACCAAGTAACAACGGCATATTAATTGTACGACATCCTGTTTCTATCATCGATGCGTCTATGCAATCCGTTCTGGTCTTCCCTGCTTGACATCAAGTAACAAAGTCATCTTAATTATACGGAATTCTGTTTCCACCATCGACTTATATATATAGGAATCCGCCTTTTTGTTTTGAGGAGTAAATTTATCTCATATATATTTCTTTATATTTAATGGGAACTCGCCATTTTGTCCGGTGTTTAGTACACCGGTGCTTTTGTCTAGGGTCATGCCTTCTACTTCTAAAAAGTGATCACGACGGCTCGAAACTATAACTTGCGAATGTCAAATTGTCGATCTAAAGATTCACCTCGAAAACTAGACATGTGGAAATTGTAAGGTCAAATAGTCAGCTCGACAAATCTAAATTAGAGCCATTATGTCGAGTTATCGCTGTTCAGTAATACCAAATCATACACTGACTCATCGTTCTTCAATATGAACAGCTCCTCCATTTTATACTCAACAATGTGTTTTAAAAGTATTCTACTGCAAACGCACAATTGCTTACAACAGGGGAAAAGGTTGGCGGATGCTTTTATCTTCATGCAGACATTATTATCTTTATGCAGACAGTGAAATCAGTGACGAGACAGATACGGAATGTGCGTATGAATAACAATCACGTGTGTTGGGTCTCGGAAACCTGTCCCTAATGACGTTACAGGGTTGCATTGATAATTAAAAAGCTTGAATGAAATATTATATGAACCGCCTCTGTCGATTTAGTTCTATCTTTATGTTCGGGTTTACGCAGATTTCAACATTATTTCAGTTATATCACACCGATTGAACACATATTAATGATCCCTGGGCAAATTATTTCACGCCGAATGAACACATATCAATGGTCCCTGGCCAAATAAACCAGTACTTGACTAGGAGGAAAAGTGCCTTGCCTAAGGGCACTCCAGCATGGCCGCCCGGACCGAATTCCTCAGTATTTTGTGTCTTCATAATGGTATATCGTAGAATCACACGTTGGACTACCGGGGGTCGGCGATAGCTGTCTTATGCCAGTTTTGACCTAGATATTAAACAAATGATCTAGATTGAATACCAATCAAATGTTGTATTTAATGAATAATGTCGAAGAAATAAAGGAAATGATACGTTTTGATTGGTTCATAGTTAATTTGGCGACCCTACGAGAGGCACTTATTAGGTAAAGTTTTAAAATGAAATGTTCTGCATACTAACATGACTAAAATTGTTTTCCTTAAGAAATAAATTCTAGTGAAAAAAATCAGTGACAATGTATGGAATATCATATTTAAGAGCAAAATAGTAATTATTGTTAAAACATGATAAATTTTCAGTTACATATCGCCAATTGAAACTTCTAACGATCAAAAACGTCCATGTTATAAACCAAGCCGTTTATACCCTAGTCACACTGAGGCGGAATTAGCCGGAATGCCGTTGGATTGAAAAAAGTTCGTGCATTCTGGCCGATTCGAAGTTCATTCGTAAAGTTCGTATCGCATTCTTAATACAGTCCTAACCTTCGGCCACATTCTTGCACATTCGTGTGGCCCGCTCGAAAGTTTTGAACATGTTCAAAACTTTCGATGTGCATTCGAAGTGTATTCCAACAGCATTCTAGTTGCATTCTTAGTATTCTTACTGGCTTCCAAGAACATTCGAAACATTCCTATACAGTTCGAGGGGAAATCGAAATCGCAAACCACTTCGAATCCACCCAGAATGTTTATGTATGTTTTTTTATACCCTCTCCGTGACTTCGGGGGGTATTCCTACAGCAGTCGAAATACATTTTACAGCAATCGAAGGGCGTTCGTATTATTCTCCCTGCTTTATAACAGCATTTTAAGTATTCCTTCTGCGTTCCAACTGCATTTGAACTGCATTCGAAAGTTTATACACTCGGTGTGTGCAGAATGTTGGTCAATTTGGATTTCCAGCCCGAATGTGGTTTGAATGTTTCATAGTTTTCCATTTCGGCTGATTCCGGCTGATTCCTGCTGATTCGAAATAAGTGTGATGGGGCCTTTATAAAGACACACGCGTCGTGTCTTCTTCAGATGGGAAGTGGTTAACGTTCACGTTGAAGACCAATTTAGACGCTGGTCAAATTGTAGAAGTTTTATCAGTAGAAACATTAGCGTAGTAACATTAGCTTTATTGTTACAAATAAAAACACCCAGACACGTTCAGATGTAAATAGACATTTATTCCTTTCCCTAAGACGACAATTCTTCAGCAGACGACTTTGAACATATTTTGTCAACAAATAGAAAATCTCTATAATTGTTAAGGATAACCTATGATTAAAAGTGGGAAAATTGCTCTTTTTGAGAAATTACTATGTTTTCAAAAGCCGTTTGCTGCAGAGGCGTCAGAAACAAGAAATATGTGTTAAATAGATATTTAGATAAGTATGTATCTGTTAAATCCCATAGAATTGGTTCCAACCTTGTGTACACCAAGTATTAATTAACCCATTACCTAATACAGGCAACAGTTGATGCCTTTTGTGGCAGAAGACATTTGATAACACTGATGTGAAAAGAGAAAAAGCCAAGAAAGAAAGGAGCAATTTGTGTTAAATAGATATTTAAATAAGTATGTCTCTGTAAACTCCGATACAATTGGTTCCATTACCTTATACAGGCAACAGTTGATGCCTTTTGTTGCAGAAGACATTTGACAAAAATGAGGGGAAAAGTAAAAATGCCAAGAAAGAGCAATATATGTTTTCAACCTTAGAATCAAAATTAAACTTATATCTGTCAGATGTATGGCAAATCATGACACTCAGCCACACTAGACAGTAAGTAAGTAAGTAAGTAAGTAAGCTGTCTGGCCTTTCAGTTGCTAGTGTATCCATAATTGAGCCGTCCCGCGAGAAAACCAACAGTTCCTGCGTAATGTATCTACCCAGATCAGCCTACGCAGTCAGCGCAGACTGATGCGCGCCGACAAATTCCGTCTCGGGGGGATAGAGGTATAGAGTAGTAATTCCTGAAACAGAAAATCAACATGAGGCGAAAATTGGCTGCCCGGATCAGCCTGCGCGACATGCTTAGGCTGATCCATATCGATACCTCACGCAGAATCCATCCACAATGTCGGTTTTCACGCGGGACGGCTCGTGCCGTGTCCAAAGCAGACGATTCTAGAAATATTACATCAGATAAGGCGATACGTCATAAACAAGAAAAACCTGCCGTTCCAAGGTTTTCAAGTAAGGCGTATTTGTTAAATCCTCTTCCAATTGCAGACGTATTTTACAGCAGATTATGTTTAACCCTTTCCCCCATACGACAATTCTGCAGCAGACGACTTCGAACATATTTCGTAAAAAAATAGAAAATCTCTATAATTAAATGGATAA
>JAUELF010202017.1:0-14259 GCA_031471495.1 Clinocardium nuttallii | reverse complement strand
TGGTATAGTAGCACATGTGTAAATGATAATCCTACATCGTTCGCCTGAGTGTTGGTATAGTAGCACATGTGTAAATGTAAATCCTACATCGTTCACCTGAGTGTTGGTATAGTAGCACATGTGTAAATGATAATCCTACATCGTTCACCTGAGTGTTGGTATAGTAGCACATGTGTAAATGATAATCCTACATCGTTCGCCTGAGTGTTGGTATAGTAGCACATGTGTAAATGCTAATCCTACATCGTTCACCTGAGTGTTGGTATAGTAGCACATGTGTAAATGCTAATTCGGTTAAAGTTTGATTAAGGATAGCATGAAGCTGCAAGGAATTGACACTGTTAATACAATAGCTTATCAGTAACGGTTATTTGTAATAAGGCAACGAATGTTCGAATAATTTGAAAGAGGACCACCAAAGGAACATTTGTGTGAAGTTAAGTTGATATCGGTCCAGTGTTTTAGGAGATGTCGTTTGAAGCTTATAGTTTTTCCCCTGCTGGCTATGTTTTTCATCCTGTATAATGGAAGATATCATGCCTCCCTGTCAAATAGAGGATTTCATCTATTCCTCTAAAATCTCTTCCATGTCAATTGGTAGATATCCTGTATTTCTTGTAAAATAATAGACCTCATGCCCCACTGTAAAATGGTGAACCTCATGCATTTCATATAAAATGGTAAATAGCACGCCTTCTCTGTAATGGCAGACCTCAAATCTCCACTGTAAAATGTGACTCACAAGTAATACTGTCTATACTCATTCATACCGGTTTATCATCTGTTTTATCTGCTATATGCGCGGCTTTAATTCCTTCATACAACAAAACAACTAAAAATGAACGAATCGTAATTTAAAAAACTTAAAAACATTGTGTCAAATTGACAAACAGTTTCATTATGAGTAGTTTCTACCTTTTCCTCACTGTTTTTTAAAAGTCGTCTACTGTAGATGCGTCAATATGTGAGAAAGTGTCAAACATCACACCGAGATCAGCCTGGTCAAAAATGTAACCTTAACCGTGTCTACTGTTTAAGCATTGTACCTTGAATTAAGAGTAACATTGGTATATATATATATATATATATATATATATATATGTATATATATATATACATATATATAAAATTACTCAATGGAAGTTCACATTGATTCATCTTGGCAGCGGAATAAATATAATATAGAACGGGTCGCAAACTAGTACATATCGATGACCGTCCTAGTTCTATTAATAGATTTATACCGTAATACATGTCCTATATTTATTTATTATATTACACATTGGAAAATAAACAAACGTATCACAGGTAAGTGTGTTTATATATCACGATCATGATCTGTATTTAACCTTTTTTGTTTACATGTGGCATGCAAATCTTATAGTCAATCAATACTGAGCGGGCCTTCATGATGCAGTTAAGATATAATTCGCTATAATGAATGAAATACGTATAGCATAACAATATGTCTTTATAAGACAAAGTCCCCGATAGACAACTATATCTTACTGATTCTGATATGTCAAAAGTCAGAAATTCTTCTTTAGAAGTATGAACATTTACATTTTACATAGTTAAAAATCATTCCCCCGCCGACTAGTCAAAGAAGTGTACATGTTATCATATACATGCATGAATATCGAGTTGTACCAGCGTATTGTGTTAAAATTCAACGTCTATATATATAATCTAATACTAGTTATATGTGTTTGATTGTTTGGCGAGACGCTCTACATCTATTTCATTGGTTTTCAACTACAATATCTCATAACAAACATGTATTGCTTTAATTGATTGTCCGTGAATGATTGCATTGATAAACCGGATCATAAGACTCGAAAATAGAATGATTAGTAATTCCACATTTGTGTTCTTTAAACACTGCTATGTGAATTTTCTCTTTTGAATCATCACTTTAATTAACACATGTATGATTAATGTGTACAGAGTAATTGCAATATCTCATTGCGAAAAAAGCGATGAAGACAAAGGATTCCAACTAAAAGGACCTACCTAGTCTTTGGTCTTCCTTGGTCTTGATCTGACAGGGGAGATGATATTATTATCAGTAATGTCCCTCATTGAAAGAGTATATATTTACCAGGGTCATTCACTGTTGATTTTACTTAAAGATACTTTTATTTGTTTCAATAAGTTTTCGCTTTCCGATAATTTTATTGCAATAATTAATTATTTTCAGAACAGAACCGTCATAATCAGAGTTTTATGTTCAGCCACTTTTGCTACACCACCTTTATTTAAAGATGGTCCAACGATATGTCGGTAAAGTGGTCACGCCCAAAAAACAGCGAGAGGGCGGGGGATTCATTGTACGGCGTGTTATAGGCGGGGTCATACCGTCCTGCGATCCATTGCTTATGATGGACCATTTTGGTAAGTATATTGTGAACAATTAATTCACGTGGCACGTGGACGCTTGAACAAATAATTCCGACCACTGCACTCGAAAAATGTGATTTTCCTAGTTTTGCTGTATATACTATATGTACGAACCCACGAACATTCACTACGGTAGTGTGTCTAGACACCTATTTTCGAGTGCATCGAACCGAATAATGTATTCATGAGTTTTTGGTCAATTAACATTTTTCAACAAATACAGAAATGAAACACTCATTATAAGTTCTTTCTTCATTTGCCACAATAGTAGTCTGATGCAGACGTGTCAAAATGCGTCGCATTGTGGGACATGGTTGACAACTGCCTGATTGTATCAATTAGTTTTTTTAACGGTTAGATTTTTAATACTAATTAAAATTGGACTCTGTATTACATTCGGTCTATTGCCTATTTCGTGCGTGAAAGCATATATTTCCAAGTCTATGTATGTTAATCAACTGACAGTTCACTTACGTGGTGTTTCCCGGCTTTCGCTCACCAGTTATCCACACAACAGACTTTCCAAGCAACTGACTGCTTTTCAACATAGACTGTTAGCCCATTGGTGGAAGACGAATACTATAATCACAGTGATTTTTGTCAAGAGATGGAAATATTGTGACCCAGCTGGGGTTCTGAATCACAACCCCTGGATTGACAGTCCGCGTCACTACCCAGGAAGCTACCGAAGCTCGGTTTTAACCAACCACCAATTAAAATTCGCAAAAGTGCCATGTTCTACCCCCTTTCCAGTGCTGTGTGAATGGTATATTCCGAGTTCATGGTCAAGTGATATCCATGATGTTTTATTTAAATTGTTGTTTATAATGACACGGGATATTTGACGCACATGTAGCAGATCTGCCTGCAATCGAAACCTTATCGAGAAAGAAGAAGTGCTAATCGTGATCACGCCCTTATCGGTCTGAATGCAGGTCGGAATGGAAGATGCACGCAAGTCTACCTATTGATAAAACGGATCTACATCTTGATATTCGGGAACTATGGTTCTGTAATAGTCACATTAGTACTGTTTTAATTAATGATGCATTGTAGGTCCAATCGAGTTTGGTCCAGGTGAGGCTATTGGAGCCCCTGATCATCCGCATCGAGGGTTCGAAACTGTGACCTACATGATAGAGGGAGAGTCGTACCATCAAGATTCGGCGGGAAATTCAGGTTTGTTACCTTGCTATTGTCCATAGAAATATGAGCCGTCCCGCGAGAAAACCAACACTATGGCATCTGCGCAATGTGTCGACCAGATAAGCCTGCGCTGTCCGCTGACACATTCCGTCTTCGAGGGATAGAGGTATAGAGAAATGATTACTGAAACAGAAAAGCCACAAGAGCCGAAACGAGATTAATCGGGTAAGCCTGCGCGGCATGCTAAGGCAGATCCGGGTCGACACTTTACGCAGAGACCTTACAGTCGGACCACAGATGCGTTAAATCCAGGAATCACATTTATATAATATATTAACTGATCATCCTGATATGACAAATATCCTTGCCAATGGCTTGAAACCCGGATGAACCAATAACTTAATACATCATTGTCTTATATATCAATTGACAGGTACAGTAGGTCCTGGGTGGGTACAGTGGATGACTCATGTGACAAATATCCTTGGCTTGAAACGTACTGTGATAACTTATCATTGCAAATGGCTAGAAACCCTCATTCAATCGTTGTTTTCTATACCAATTGACAGGTACATTAGGTCCTGGATGGGTACAGTGGATGACTGCCGGTAGCGGCGTTGTACACTCAGAAATGCCGTCAAAGAAAATAATGAAAAATGGAGGTCGGCAAGAGGGATTCCAGCTTTGGGTCAACCTACCTGCTAAGGTAAGCACTTTGTCAAACTGACGTGGATTTAACCTGTTAATCCTTTATGTCTCATTTAGACAGCATTTACAAAGGACATAAAACTGATGTTAGTCTGTTTTAGATCTTCACGCCGTTTATCTCTAGTGGTTATCCTTTCGCACAACCGCAAATTGCATCGAGAGTATAAACAAATGAGCGGTGCTCCAGAAAAAAACCCAACCCCATATTTGAAAAGACAACTAATTGGCGAATAATACATAACCTGATCAATATGTGTGCATAATTTGTGTTACAATGATGTGTGGAATAAACAAGGAAATAACTTATTGCAACTTGAACTATGATCTCATTACAGGATAAGATGATACCACCTAGATACCAAGACACGCCCCCTGAAAAGATTCCCGTCGCCGAAACCAGTGACAAAAAAGTAAGGGTCAAGGTCATTGCTGGAGAATCACTTGGTAAGTTTTAGTTCCTATAAATTAAGTATTAATCAAATTATTTGAAAATTATATTTACTTTTGTATAGGATAACGTTTAAACCCATTTCTAGGTCGCCTTGACACTCAGCAATATAAGGAAACAGTTTGGTAAATTTTGACTTATTTTTGTACTTTTTAGCTAGGGAGTATTTTGTTAATAACGTTATCAAAATTCATCTGACACAGAGTCGTCATAGGTCAACAACTCCTTACGTAAATGGTAAAAAGAAAATGCATCAAAAGCCATCCGAATACAATTTGATATGAATTAGTTTGAACCGAGCAGTGTAAGTTTTACACAACATGTTTTTTCAAAGTTGATGCCCAATATATATACACACTTTTCGCTAAAAAGAAGCATTCAAGAAGCCTTTCATTGTGCATTTAGATAACATTTAGATGAGCAAATTGATTTTTTTCTTCGCTTGTCGGAAAAGCTCCAATGTTGGTTTTCGAAAATCATATATGGAAGCATATTGGGTAGTAATTCCCAATCTCTCGTTATATGAGAAACAGATGTTCAGTTTATTCTCAACACCTTTTTTTACAAATTACTATTGTATTGTATTCTGTGTTTTACGCAGGTAAAAAGGCGTACATCGAGACACGAATACCCATTACATATTTGGACATCCATTTACAACCAGGGTCTAGTTTTACACAACCTGTACACAGTAGTTACGAGGGATTTGTGTATGTGTGGAGAGGAGAAGGTAATACACACAATAACCTAAAATATATACATTTCTTAATTGGAAAGATTCGAAAATCATGGCTTTTTGTGATTTAGTTTTATGACCGAAATCAAAATAAGTTATTAACGTTCTAGCTTAACAGATAAACCGGTTACTGTCGACATTTAACATGTTACTTGACGAATGTGTCTTGTGTATTAATAAATCTGCATACAGCGAATAGTCTTCACTGTACATGTATGTGTAATTTATTCCTAGATACAACTTTTACCTAAGAAATAATAGCTGTATAATAATGTAGCTCGATTAATTTAATGTCGAATTAACCTTTATGTTATCCCCTTGAGGAGTGTAGATACGACCCCAAAGCGCCAAGCATTGAATACGTATTATCCAATGCAGTTGTCCGAATAACATATCGTTTTCAAGTATCCGAGGTCAGTTTCTCTGCATAATGCATTGTAATGTATTTGTGTTTTGCCCAGGGAAGGTAACTGAGTTACACAAATATTTTTCAATTGTTGTGTTGAAAGATTGTTCCTTGGCTTAGATAAGTACAATTATAGTTTTCTTTGCTACTTATGACTTTATTTAAAAAATAATTCACACAATGTCCCAAATAAGAGTATACTTACATTGTTTAATCCATCTTAATTGATAAACAAAACCTTGGTCGCAGGGTGAGATTGACTGGCTCGCTTTTTCAAAATAATTATACAGAACTGTTTCTTGTCTACCAATATTTATAGGCCGCTAGTAGTCGGGACTTGTTTTCTAGATTTTATTTTTTAAACATTTATTCGTTGTTTAATCAAATTCTGGGGTGTTCACCTTTGCAACGAAATCATACAATTTAGATGTTTTCGTATTAATTTCAATATACACGGAATACTTCTAGAATTTTAAAACCTTGTATTTGGATTTTCTATAACCATCATGATAATTTATCACACACGGTTTTTGTCTCTGTCTTTGATTCTTGAAATGAGTATTTGCTCGATGCTCTGCGAAAAAAAACAACCTTAGGGCATATGCGACGAATGTACCTGTAAGTTCAACCTGCGCATTCGCAAAGCAATCACATAGTATCAGATAACATGAGTGTGTACATACACATCTAACAATTACACTAAAGTTGGTTTTCATTGAGCACCGTTCATATCTACACTTGCAAAGCTCATTTGAGCCGTTCCACGAAAAATCCAACATTATCGACAAATTCGTCTCAGGGTTACAGAGATATAGAGTAATGATTCCTGAAACAGAAAATCCACAGAAGGCAAAACGTGTTTGTCCGGGTTAGCATGTACTGATCTGGTCGATACTTTACGCAGAGACCACACTGTTGGTTGTCACGGGGGACGGCTCATTTACATAACTTGAACTCTATCGGTTTCAGGACAGTTTGGTCCATCGCAGCAGACGATAAAGTTTGGTGAAGTTGCTTTGTTAGAAAAAGGAGACGAGCTCAGCATTACCGCCCCGCCAAACAGTGGTAGTTATTAGTTTTGTACAGTGGATATAAACGTTTGTCTAATTAATTATTTACCGTTGATCACAAACGTCTGCAGCATATGACTTTTTAACACAACAAGGCAAACAGTTGGAACATCTTTATTAACTTAATTTTGAATATTGTAAAAAGTGGTAAAATGAGAAAATGCTCATTATAACAAATATTTCCATACTAGTATACCAACATGTTTTTAAAGTCGTCTGCTGGTGACATGTTAAAATGCAACTGCTTGCTGACAATGGTTAAACATTCTGCATTGAACACATACAGTTTGCAAACGATATGAACAATTACACTTGACAGGACTATGAAGGGTTTAACTCTTTCCCACCAATAGCAAATCAGCAGCAGACGACTTTGAAAACATGCAGTCAAGAACATAGAAACTCTCTATAAATAAAGGTTTATTTTTTCTTAAAAAAGTCGAAAACATTATGGCAAAAGAAGAACAATTTCTCCTTTTGTCACAATGTTTTCAAAATTCATCTGCTGTAGATGTGTCTATATGAGGGAAAGGGTTAAGCTGCTGTAAGAACCTGAATAATTGTGTAGTAAACCCAAATCAATCAATAATCAATCATACCCAGTGTATAAAAACATGCAAATTCATCATCATTCACAATGCAATATAGTTATCATATTCTTATTTTATTCAACATTCGTGATATTCATTATAAGCTTGGAGATGCAACTAATTTCTCTAGTCCATTGGACCTATGCATTTTGTAAAATATCTTGCAGGATTTTTTATTTTATAATATATTAAATATACAAACTTTCTGAATTGGTATAGAACTACTGCATTCTTACAATTATTCTTTGATTAAAGATTTACAAATTTCAAGTCATAAATTTTTACGACCTGACGTTTTAATCCTAAAATTTACAGTAACTAATATTGTAGCTTTAATTTAATTATTGGAAGCAAGAATTCAGAATCCTTCCCACATACAACAAATCTGCAGCAGACTACTTTAACCCTTTCCCTCATATAGAAGCTTTCTGATGCCTCTGTAGCAGACGGCTTTTGGAAAACATAGTGACAAAAGAAGAAATTGCACGAAATGTGCAATTTCTCCTTTCGCCATAATGTTTTCTACTTTTAGTCACATGTATCCATTCAATTAAAGAGATTTTCTATTTTTTGACAAAATATGTTCAAAGTCGTCTGCTGCAGAATCGTCGTATGAGGGAAAGGGATAAAATCATCCTGGCATGATCGATGCCCCAGGGAGATTCTCTATATAAAATGGAAGTATCCTGATTTAAACAGTAATAATCCTATCATTGAAACAGTTTAATTAATACAGATGATTGTCAGAAGCACATAGACACACAGTCTGAAGTCCGTCACACATAAACACCTAATATGCTTGATTAACTCTCACCCGCTACAAAGCAGCAAGCATTTTCATTCCGAATAATTAGCAAGGAGAATTGAGCTTACATCATAATTTATTTTTTTCATTACCACATTCATATTTAAACCCATTTTTTACTCTTAAAACAAACTCTGATTGTTTATAATTTCAGCTGCATCATACCAAAACAGATTTAACAAAAAAAGAAGTAATTTTTGATAGTCTGCTCCTAATAAGTTTAAATCAAAGCTAAACATGCTTTTTTTCTTTTAAAAACCACCTTCACCAGTAAAATCTAATCTACATCTACATTGTGAAAATCAAACACCATCTTTTTAAGGTATTAATATAAAATGGTAAAATTGCAACAAAAGACAGGTGAGGAATAAAGCAATATGACAAGGTGGAACACAAAATTATCAAACCTTAAAAAGCCACATAGACAAAAGGACGTACACAGTATACCAGTGCTTGAACAAATATTTGAAAACAAGTAAAACATAATCTTTGACATCGTTAATTCCATTTAACTGTGAAGATCAGATCATTAATGTTGACGTTTTGTTCGGACAACTTTAATAACAAGATTTAATTAACTTTATAATCCTAGATAAAGAATCAAGTACAATAATTGTAAATGAATTTTATTCATACATTATGTAGCTTGAAAAATAATTTCAATTGAAAACAATCCTGGAGTAAAATTTTGAAATCTTAGTTTTTCATAAAATAAACTTATTCAGGTAACAATTCAGTCCACACAGTAAAGTCCTACCCCACCCACTTTCACACAATGACACAGCATAAAACAGCAGTGAAGCTGTTAAACAAAAACATTGCTGTTGTTTATACCTTTGGAGTAGGCGCTGTCGGGTATAGAAGCATAGGTTGGATCGGTTGTACTACGCAAAAGTTGGCGAGAAACTATGGTATTGTAACGATCGGTGTCAGATGGTTCCCGTTCAAAAACACTATTTAGAGACTGTTGTGAGCTGTAGTGACCCGACACGGAGGAGGAACCATAGCTACGAGGGTTGAACTGATGTCTTACAGGTTGAGGGCCGGGCAGAGGGAAGCCAGTTGCCACTAGACAAGTTAAAGCAGAACAGATTGTTTGGTGAGGATGCAGTATCATAAAGAGGTCTAGATAAGGAAGAGATAATTGGTCTTTTACCAACAATATCTCTCTTATTACTCAACCAAACCCTATGTTGTGGGTACTCAAATGAATCACCTTACTGAGACGATTCTTTTGAGTACCCACAACATAGGGTTTGAGAGTCAAATAAAGATTTTAGAACATGGGGAAACATACCTTATCTAGAGCTCTCCATAATGTAATAAAACATGTGTGCAAAGAAAACGAAGCATACCAATTATTGGTTGGGGTTGAGTCGAAAAGTGTTGAGCCACACAATAACTAACCTTCAAAGGTTAGCAACAAATGGCCATAACAACGAAATTGCAGGTTAATTTAGTAAAAATGACTTTTGGTCATTATTAGACCACTAACTTCTTCTTCTTCATTACCAGTATATCTATAAGGTTGTCTTTTAACTCTTGACCACATACACAACAATCCTGCAGCAGACAACCTTGAAAACATCTTGGCAAAAATATGGAAATTCCTTACAAATGAAAGTATAATAACTGAATAAAGATGAAGTGACAAAAGGATATATTGCTCATTTTGTCACAATGTTTTCAAAAGACGTCGGCTGCATTTTGTGTCTTTATGTGTGAAAGCTTTTTTGCTTTTTGCCCGGCATATTGAATTAACAGTTCTATTAGAATAACACAAAAACTGGCCAATTTCCTCGATTCAACCCCAACCAATTTGCTAACTAAAAACTATACATGCATTGTTTATGGTAATTAACTACAACATTAATATATTTCCTGGGTTAAGAGTTTTGAAGTCATGGGTTTTTTTTGTTTTTTTTATTGAAGGCAACATTGTGTTGCTTACCAGTAAATTATAACCATTTCTTACTCAGTTTGATGAACGAACAGACAGTGTCAACATTGCCAAGGCAGGCAAAAACATAATTTACTGACACAGTAAGGAACCATGTGTTAAATGATTTAACATTCAAACTTCTAACCCAAGTAAAACATATAATGCAATTACAGCACATATTTCTGCAAATTCCCACTCAATTAATTTACAAAAACAGAAAAAAAAACCTTTTCCAAAACATTTGTAATCAGCATAATTTGAGAATTAAGTAATTTCAATTAAGGATTTAGAGGCAACATTTATAGTACCGGTAAACAAATATAGACAATAATGCTTGTTTTTGTTTACAACATTCAAAGACGTATTTATAAAATATGAAAATACACCAATAAAAATGTAGCAGGCATGCATCATTTAAATTTCATGCATTTCTTCCAAATTGGTAACATGCTTTTTTTGCAGGATGCAGAACTAAGCAAATCATTTGAAATGAAACAGGGAATGGAAAGTGGAAATTATGATATATAAGATAATTCAAAATTTAAATATTTAAGTGCACTGATTTTTTTTAATAATAAACTATAATCATCATTCTCAGATTCTTACTTATTGAAATCATCAATAGAATGAACTCTTTCCCTCATTCAACAAATCCTGCAGCAGGCAACTATATAAGCAAAAGATGGAACATCTCTATAAATGAAACCATCATTAAGTATTGAAAAGAGTCAAAGTCATTGTAGCAAAAGAGGAAATTGCTCATCATCAGCAATTACACAATTACACCACAATGTCCTCCGGAGGGTTTAAACTCACCACCCCTGGCTTGATAGCCCTTGTCATTACCAACAGTTACTGAGCTATTGCAGGCAGGTCGGCAAACATGCAATGTTTTCAAAAGACATATGCTGCATGTAGGTAAGGGGCTAAGCAATGGAAAATAGAGAATTAGTTACTGTTGACAAACAACATTTCTCCTGTTTAAAGTTACCTCCCCTCTTTTCTTTTCTTTTTAAATATATCTTGTCTGCTACAGAGTAATCAAAGAGGGAAAGAGTTGAAAAAGTGCAAACCCATACCAATATCTACCTAATTCATGCAAAATTGAAGCTAACTCAATCAGATGCAAGTGTCTACTAGTTTGATTCAATTACATGGCCAAAACAGCCCTGTTAAAATCAAGCATACATGAGCTGTGTTGTCCAAGAACCAATTCTTAACAAGACAGGATAAAGACCTGCCTGTGAACTAATCTTTTCCTGCACAAGACAAATGTGCAGCAGACGACTTAACAAGTATTGAGCAAGTTCTCTTTTCAGAGGAAATTGTTCAGAAGTTATCTGACAGAGGACTAGATAAGGAGGAGTGAACTGTGCTTTTCCCATCCATATCTCCCTTATTACTCTATTAATTACTCTCAGTGAGGCGATTCTTTTGAGCACCCACAACATAGGGTTTAAGGGTCCAATAAGGATTTGGGAATGTGAACTACTCTTCTTATCTATAGCTCTGCATCTGTCTGTATCAGGAAAAGGGTTAGACATTACAGATCAGTTCATTAATTATATTTGTTTACATTTTAGACATGCACTTGCATCTTTGTAGTTTAATGGAAGGTGTGCAGTTTGAGATGGGAGTGCAGTAGATCACTGGGGCCATGATACAGATAAGGTGTTGTTGACATTTCAGAGATTCAAAATTGTAAATAAACGAGTTATTAACCAACCCTTTCTCACATACAACAAATCTGCAAATAGACATCTTTGAAATCATCTACCAGTAGGCAAAAATATGGTAAATCTCTAAAAACAAAATAACAATTATAAAATCCAATTGAGAACACTGTCGCAATAGGAGAAATTGCTCTGAGCATTATTTCTCCATTTGCAACAATATTTTCAAAAGTGGTCTGGAAGTGTTAAAGGGTGTTAACACAAGTTATTTAAGTATTGAAAGTTAATACAAAACTGTGATACCAATAATGACAATTGGCCTTTTTCAGTGTGACCTCAACCATTGAGCAAACAAGACGTATAAAATGGTATGCATTATCTTCTAGTTGCCATCCATGCAGACGCAGAGGTTTTCATGAACCATGTCTGTATGGAGTTAGAATTATCCCATAACCCATTTACTTTTTGGCAGACCAACTGAGGGTTTACATAAAGGCCCCTCCGGTGAAATAGTGTCTCTTATAAAATCTTTGAACGGCTCTGAAATGTCGCGGCACAATGAAACTGTATCATGTCAATAAAACAAGGGAAAAAATAAATCAAAAGTAAAACATAATATGGGAAATTTCATGAAAAAGTAGATCTTTTTAAAAAATTAAACTCAAAAGAACAAAAATAGAAAGTAACTGAATACCTGATACGTTCTGATAGGGTGTCCTAGGTGTGGTTGGGAAAGGTGGGGTCACTAGAAACACAAAGAAATACAAAAACATACAGACAATGTTCACCATGCATCTACAAAACACAAACTATTAGTTTTCCCTCTTAAGAGTGACAAATAATATAAAGTTCTAGACTAAAAACTCTCCCACATACAGATAGATGGCTTTTGAAAATATTGTGGCAATTATCGAGAAATTTCTCCATTTGCAATATTTTTTTCATATTCAACTCTTTCCAAATAATATATTTTAATTTGGGAAGAGCTTCCATATTTTTGCCTACCTGTTTTCAAAGTTGTCTGCTGCATATTTGTTGTATGTGGGAAAGGGTATAATAAGAAAGAGCCACTTGTTTGCAGAATATTTTTGTACAATTTTTTAAAGAATTTTGGAGACCTTTTAAAATCCCATTACTGACCTGAAGAAAACATAATATCAAAGGGACACAGAAGTGACCCGCCAAAGGTAGGCGACAGGAAAAAGATGAAAATAAAATTGTACTATTGAGGGAAAAAGCTACAAAATAAAAGACATTATTCAATCAAATCTTACTAACTACATAAATTGTGCCATATAAACAAAATAATCTATTGTCATACAGAATCCATACATTATATGTGTACAATATCAATTAGGTTACAGCTGGCACTAAGCCTTTCCCACATGCATATGCACTTCGAAGCATCCAAAGCTGAGACATTGGAAAACACTCAAATGTGGAAGTAACTCAATATGAGCAACTTTTCCTTTTGCCACAGTGTTTTCAAGTCTCATCAATAACTATATGTACTTTCATTTATAGATGTTTTCACATTTTTGCCTGGATGTTGTCGAAAGTCATCTGCTGCTAATTTGATTGTATGTGGGAAAAGGTTAGACGTTTTAAACTCTTTGCCACAAAACAACAAATTTGTAGCAGACGACTTTGAAAACAAAGCGACAACGACCGTAAAAATCTCCATAAAAGATAGCTTAAGTGTTAAAATAAAGTTGAAAAAATTGTGGTCAAAGGAGAAATTGCTCATAATGATCAAGCAGTTTCACTTTTGGTCACAATGTTTTCAAAAGTCGTCTGCTTCTATTGCGTCAAAATGTGTCTGCAGGAGGAAGAGGGTTAAACGCCCTTTAACAAACATTGTTTTTAACTGTCAAACACTTCATAAAATTGATGACTTCATGCAAAACGGTTGTAACTACATCTTGTAACAATATGTAGTTTATAACAGTTTTGCATGAAGCCCGTGAAATGTTTACAACAGGTACTGTTAGCCACAAAACAAGAAAACCAAACTGTTCACACAACGTATTCAACTTTTGTCTCAAAACAAGTTTAAACTAATTTAACATTGATTGTGAATAAAGCTTTCTGCTGATATGTCATATACATGTTAATTATAGATGAATTTGTTCACTTGTTACTTTACTATCCTTCGACAGTTTCAAAGCAGAAATTATTTTAATCATCAGATAATCAGTGTAAGATTGGTTCTTGTTTAGTGTTACATAAAATATCAGAGCTCTAGATGAGAAGAGTTGTTCACATTCCCAAATCCTTATTTGACCCTCAAACCCTATGTTGTGGGTACTCAAAAGGCGAGACAATTCTTTTGAGT
>JAUELF010201918.1:0-24324 GCA_031471495.1 Clinocardium nuttallii | reverse complement strand
TTCTCTAGAGCGCCACTCGTATGCTGGTTTTCTCATGGAATGGCTCATATATATATATTACGATTTTAATTAAACGTCATTAAACGCCTCTCTCATACAAGACAGTCCGCAGCAGATGTCCTTAAAACATATAATTATTAAAACAAATTGAAGGGGGAGGGGGGTATTTTAATAAAAAAAAAGTTGTAAACATTGTGGAAAGAGGATAATTTACTCATTATGAACACATTCTCATTTTGCAACAATAAATTCAATAGTAGTCTGCTGTAGAGGCGTCCAAATGCGTCTATATGTGGGTTTTACTGAGTGTAGGATAAAAAGAAACAGGATAAAACGTAACAGGACAAAAAGCAACGAACAACAAGAAACAGGATAAAAGGCAACACATTTGCCATCATACAATGAAAATCAATATGTTAAGTCTACAAATTTGAAAAAGATACAAACTAGCTGAGAAATGTATCTTCTTGTTAGTGTAATGGTTTCTTTTTATTTTTATGCATTTTTGTGTGTTTTATACCTTAATATACTTAATGCATTGTTCAAAGAAATTGAGTCGGAATAAACTATTTACATCCTTACAAAAATAGATGTAACTCAAAGTGCTAATATTTCTTTCATTTTGCAATGTTATATGAATGTCTGTTTGAAGATGTCTGGAAAAAAACCGGCAGGTTAGAATTGTGGAAGAAGATGAATTGCTCATAATTACCATTTTCTCCTTTATAAGCAAATATATCTTCTGTCAACAATTATCAAAAATAGTAATCTGTTGCTAAATCTCGTCTTCTGTCAGATGTTTGAAAAAGTTAAAGAAAACATTATGGGAAAAAGAGATATTGCTTATAATGTCATAAAGAGCAATTTTTTTTTTATTTGCAATCAATTATATTTTCTGTCAGATGTTTGACAAAGAAGATGGGAACATTGTAGAAAAAAGTTAAAATTTCGCATAAACAAAAGAAAATTATATATACGTTTATTTAATGTGTCTATTATATGTTATAAATGTGTAAAATAAAAGAGTAAATGAATTAATCCTGAAATAGAAACAATAAAATTTGAAATGTTGCCTTTTGTCCTGTTACCAGTTATCCGGGCAAAAACTGTTACTTTTTGCCCGTTGCTTTTTATCCTGTCTCTTTTTGTCCGATTACCAGTTTTACTGGAGGCCGCTTCATAATAATTCTTACTATTAAGAGTTGTCGATTTAAGAGTAATTTCGGTACGTTTTACAAATAAACGAGATTCATGTATCATATTAATAATACAATAATTAAAAAAAGAATGAAAAAGTAGCTTTGTTTGCAAACGTAAAGCGGCAGTCGAGTCAATAACATTAGTTTGTAGATCTTACACACATATTTCACATGCAATATATTTGTAATTTAAGCGCGGCCTTATAAAGTACATCTTTGATCATCCGGCCGACGAAAGATCAAAGAAAACATAATAATCAAAGATATATTGCCTTGACAACACGTGTACTTCTACAAGATAGAAAAGACATGCAACGAATTAGTTATCTTGTCAGTAAATAATAGACGGTTGGTTAACCCTTTCCCACATACAACACGCTTAAACCCCTTCCCTCATTTAGACGCATTTTGACGCAATAACAGCAGGCGACCTTTGAAAACTTTGTGGCCAAAGGTGAACTTGCTCATGATGTCGAGTAGGTTTAACAGTATCATATTGTCTTCCTAAAACTGACGAGCTTTTGTGATAACTCACCGTCCGGCGTCCCTCCGTCGTCGTCGTCGTCGTCTGTCCGTCTGTTAACACTTTCCTACACATGACTTCTTCTACTAAACCAATGAACATATTTTCAAATAACTTTACAAGAATGGTCCTTAAGTGGTCCCCTTTCAAAGTTGTTCAAATAATTTAATTCCAAGTAGAACTTTGGTTGCTGCGGCATCAGAAAAGAGGAACATTGCCAAATCTTAAAAAAGTAATCTTGTCTAAAAGTACTGGCACGATTTGAAAATTAGTTTGCACAAATGTTCCTTGAGAAACCCTCTACCAAGATTGTTCAAATATTTCCGATCCGTTGAAAACATGGCCGCCAGGAGGTAGAGCTTATTTTCCTTATATGTGCATTGTTAAAACTTTAAAAATCTTCATGTCTAAAAGTACGGCCCGATTTGAAAATTATTTTGCACACATGTTCCTTGGGGCACCCTATACCAACATTGTTCAAATATTTCCGATCCTTTGAAAAACATTGACTCCAGGGGGCAGAGCTTGCTTTCCTTATGTGTGCATTTTTAAAACTTTAAAAATATTCGTGTCTTAAAGTACGGGCCTGATTTGAAAATTATGCTATGCGATGCTTGTTTTCCTTATAAGTGCATTGTTAAAACTTTAAAAAATCTTCTTGTTCAAAAGTACTGGCCCGATTTAAAGATAATAAGGTACAAATGTTCCTTGTGTATCCCTCTTTTAAGAACTTAGATTGTTAAAATAATTCCGATATGTTGAAACCATGGCCACCAGGGGGCGGAGCTTGCTTTCCTTATTATGTATAGGGTAAACACTTTGAAAACTATTGAAGTTCTATTAAATCAGGTGAGCGATATAGGGCCATGGTGGCCCTCTTGTTCATATGTATAAATGTTGACCATGGATGGTATTTGTCCAAGAGAAACGTACTGACCAACCAGAGGTATTCAAAGTATTAAGGGCACAGTATAACTGAACGGATTTGTGATTTTAGCCGATGAATTCCCCATATTTATAAGCATTTTACAACAACAAAGAAACCGATCATCTGCAGCAAATTGCATTTGAAAACATTGGTGCAAAATTAGAAATATGTTCATAATGAGACATTTCTCATGTTGCCTTTATGTTTCAACTTTAAATAACCATTTTTCATTTCATAGAGAGTGTCAATATGTTTATCAAGGCCATTTGCTGAAGGCGTTTTATAAGTTTAAAAGGGCTAATGATAAATATGCACCGGCATGTTTATATTATGATAAATGTTACCGGATTTTCCCGATTCAAGCTGTCAAATAATGTTTTGCCTTCGTTTAATCCGGGTCACGCCAAGCGGAAAGGGAGGGTCGATAACAAATATGAGCCGTTCAACGAGAACCGGACCAGCCTTAGCATGCCGATCAGGCCAATCCAGACAGACCCTGTTTGCCTCTTGTGGATTTTCTGTTTCAGGAATCATTACTCTTTACGTGTATTTCCCTGAGACGGAATGTGTCAGCTCGCATTAGCCTTCGCGGACTGCGCAGACTGATCTGGATCGATACATTACGCAGATACCATAATGTTGGTCACTCTTGGAACGGCTCATTTAATACCGCAGTGGTTCACCTGAGTATTGACTGTGTGTATTGCTCGACTCTATCGACGTGATCCTGACTTTTCTGCAAAGATACCTTTAACCTTTTCCCACAAACAACACTCACCTTTGGCCACACTGTTTTCAAAAGACATCAGCTGCTATTGCGTCAAAATACATCTGCATGAAAGGATTAATGAATTACGAAGCTGAAAATACATACATGAATATAGCATACAATCAGGGATCACTCGAAACGTCGATAACTCGATGTAATTCACGTGTCCCTTTGGACTTCGAGTTACCGTGAGTACACTGTAATGCATATTTGAAACGCTATCAAGGAATACCATCCGGAGTTTATTTCTGGTAAATCTGTCCGTCTATCCACGTCAAGGAATACCATCCGGAGTTTATTTCTGGTAAATCTGTCCGTCTATCCACGTCAAGGAATACCATCCGGAGTTATTTCTGGTAAATCTGTCCGTCTATCCACGTCAAGGAATACCATCAGGAGTTTATTTCTGATAAATCTGTCCGTCTATCCACGTCAAGGAATACCATCCGGAGTTTATTTCTGGTAAATCTGTCTGTCTATCCACGCCAAGGAATACCATCCGGAGTTTATTTCTGGTAAATCTGTCTGTCTATCCACGTCAAGGAATACCATCCGGAGTTTATTTGTAGTAAATATGTCTGTCTATCCACGTTATCTTATAAAAGAGACGATGTTTGTCAGTTTGTCACGAAACCAGGACAAGTAGTACTGGTAACTTACCCAGGAATCGCCAGGATATAATTAAAATATTGTTGAAAGTCGCTTAAAACACCGTTTAAACAAACACACAATTCAAGTGAGTATATGGTTCCTGTATCTTCAAACGGCGAACTTGTTCGTTCCCTTAGACATACTAGTGTCTTCGTTTGCCGTAAAGTAACTTAATGTCGACATTCCTCTTGCGTACCACATCCTAGATATCTGGTCTATCTAAGTACATGCATACACAGTATGCCTGATTTATATATAGCTTGATGATGGCTATCGAAACTATACACACGTGGCCATTCCTGCATGACACCCATGTTGTTAAGATTCATGCGAGTTTCAGGCTTGCAAGCTCAGGTTTCTGACATGCTATTCCAGTGACACCAATGTTATTAAGATTCATGCGAGTTTCAGGCTTGCAATACCAGGTGTCTGACATGCTATTCCAGTGACACTCATGTTATTAAGATTCATGCGGGTTTCAGGCTTACAAGACCAGGTGTCTGACATGCTATTCCAGTGACATCCATGTTGTTAAGATTCATGCGGGTTTCAGGCTTGCAATACCAGGTGTCTGACATCCTATTCCAGTGACACCCATGTTGTTAAGATTCATGCGGGTTTCAGGCTTGCAATACCAGGTGTCTGACATTCTATTCCAGTGACCCCATGTTGTTAAGATTCATGCGGGTTCCAGGCTTGCAATATCAGGTATCTGACATGCTATTCCAGTGACACCCATGTTGTTAAGATTCATGCGGGTTTCAGGCTTGCAATACCAGGTGTCTGACATTCTATTTCAGTAATCCATGTGTGTCTTTCATCTCTTAGAAATAGAGAAAAGTGCACTGGATCCATTTATAATAAAACAGATTTATTTAGTATCGGAGAACATTACGCAAGGGGTAATGTTCACGCACCCTTTGTGATATGAACTGTCAACTGATAAATCAACGAATCATTCAAGAAGCATCTGAAACACGGCGACCAATTATATCACATATTGTTGATGTGCCAAATTGATAGTTTTCTACACTTAAACCGTTTCTTACATACAGACGCTTTCTGTCACATCTGACAGACGACTTTAGAAAATATTGTGGTAAACGTGAAACTGCTCTTGATAAGTTATTCCTCCATTTGTTGATTGCTTTCAACTCTATTTAATACTTAAGTTTTTGTTTACCGAAATTTTCACGGTTTTGAAAAATGTTTTCAAAGTCGTTGCCCTATGTTTTGTTGTATGTGGCAAAATATTTAATAATAAGCTCTTGGGCATTTATAGTGGAAAACGATTTATTTGTTCATTTATTGTACTTTGATTTCAATATATACGAGATAGAACACATCTAATACTTGGCTACTGTACTTGAATGCCATTTGTACTTTATCGAATTGTATATTTTTGTTAGCCTAGTTTTGGTTTGTTTACCAAGGGATCATGAATAAGTGAACTGATGCCGTTATATAACTGCAATTATATTGAAAACGGCAAAAAAAACCTATGAAAACAAACGAAGTGTAAATTAACCACACGTTGATATCATCTCTTTTCAGGTTATGCCAGATACCTTCTAAACAACATATATTATCCGTATTTACCCTACCTTCCTGCTACTGATACGCTATCCTTTTTCGCCCAAAACTCGGCAAACGCTCAGGTGCAAGCCGCATTTCAGGCTCAAACTGCCCACCACAGAATATACGATCTTCAGAAAGGTAAACATGGTACATGCAAATTGTAATTCGTAACCGTACACTATACCTTATAAAAACTGTGCCTGTAAACTAAGGACTTTCATTTGTACTTAACATGTTTAAGTCTTTCCTTTCACATATGTGTGCACCAAATCTGCAGCAGAAGATTCTAAAAGCATTCAGACAAAGATAATGAATATATATATATATATATATATATGTTTATAAATGAAAGAATATTTAACTGAAGTAAATATGTACTTTTCCACAACTTAGCAAATAGTCTTGGTAAATAAAAAATAGATAATTAATTGTGAATTACGATTAATTTCCTTATTATGTCTAAAAAATCCTGATGAATAAACAATCTTCTTTGCTCACCAAATACTAGCTGTACGTACCTTATTGTGAAGGTAAATAAACATGTCAATGAATGCATCACTTCTGTCTGCCAATTAGTCTAATAAAGTTGGTATCGTTCATTTCAGAAGCGATTTACAATTCCGGTGCAGTACCTCGATCATTCTATTCACCACATCTTTTCCCGCAAGGAGGTCAGTTGGAAGCTACAAATCTCTCGTTACCAAGCTCCAGTAAATCTAAACAAAACGAACGTGAAAAGGCGAAAGACTTCGAAGACGGTAGGGATATAGATGACAGAAAGGACGATGGATATAGCGAGAGACATCTGCATAGTCCCGAAGGAATCGGAAACACCGATTCTGAAAAAGACAGACATCATGGCGGCGATAAGAGTAAAAGCAAACTGTGTCATCCAGAAAAAAGTTCCAAAGGATTCGTTTCTAAAACGGAGGACAAGGATAAAATTAAAAGTTCTTCTAAATCTGTAAAGACAGATACACACCTTCAAAATCATCCAAATCAGTGCAATATCAGTTCAGCTAAAAGTATTGCGAGTTCTACGAATTCCAGGTTACCCGGTCATGCGGAATCCACAATAACTGTCAACAAAGAACACAGTGAGACCGAGACAAGGGCAATAAAGGATATGCTTGATTCCGCATGTCGCGAAAGGGACAGAAAACGTGGTGATCATTCTGATACACCGTTTAGAAGTAACTCAATGATAAGTCCAACCCGACATGAGCGTGTAGTCAGTCCGGACAGGAGGACAATGAAGGCATACAGCCCTGTGTCAAAGAAAGTGTTACCAAGTCAGGTGCCGCTTGATATATCTTTATCGCCTGGTCAATTTCAGGATGTACCGGAAAATCTGTGTGTGAAGGACAAGAAACCGGACAAAAATGATATTGTAACATCAAAAGGATGTATAAGAACGCAGTCCGGAACAACGATCACGGTGACGTCAACACAAAATGTGATCACGTCAGAGTATAGTAGAATTGAGAGTTCACTAGAGTTATCTAGCGGCAAAGGTAAGTTTAAATATATTACTCGCCAAATAGGTGCTTGGGTTTTAATATTTGAAGTGAGACGTTTTGAACAGAAAACCTTCCGGACAATAAACATGTACACGCACCGAGTAAATCCAACCTTTAATATTTGAAGTGAGACATTTTGAACAGAAAACCTTCCGGACAATAAACATGTACACGCACCGAGTAAATCCAACCTTTATTTGTTTGGTTCAAGTGTGGTCGCAGTCATGTTTCTGTTTTTGTAACGTGACGGATGATAGTCGTTATGATCAACGCGAGTACGTGACGGATGATAGTCGTTATGATCAACGCGAGAACGGTGACGGATGATATTCGTTATGATCAACGCGAGAACGGTGACGGATGATAGTCGTTATGATCAACGCGAGAACGGTGACGGATGATAGTCGTTATGATCAACGCGAGGAAAAATCCGCTTTTGTTTTACATTTTCAAGATCTATATTCCTTTGCTGTTTTCACTTCTAACCATTTTGTCTGATATACTTATTATGACAAGTTGTTATCTTCTGTTATTATTATTATTATAATTATTATTGCGGCTATTATTGTGTACTACGACGATTACTGTACGCAATATTTAAAAGTTTATATTCTTACAACGTTTTATCCGTGACTCCTTTAGATGCTCTAAAATGAAAGTGTCTCAAAATGCAATTTTAACATAGATACTCATTTATCCAATATGTTGGCAAAGAATATTCACCCCATAAGAGTAATTTATCATCATCCTAATATGTGTATAGAACAGTCTGCTACAGATGCATCAAAAGTCCCCAGTATGAGATTAGCGCAACTGCCTTCACATTCAATCCTCTAACGTGCCAATAGTGTATGTTTGTGATTGACCATTCTTGAGGAGGGATAATGTACCCAAGACTATATTAAAACGTTCCAATGGTCATGCCTTCATTCATCAGTACATCTGTATACATGTATGTCTATTTGCCGTATGATCGATGACATGACAATACCAACAACATTCATAGCTTCTTATTATACGTTACAGGTTGTTTATCACCTGGATCTCAGGTCAGTCCTACTCATAACAAGAAAGCTACTGTCACTACATATTCTCTCCCATACTACCATAATCTGTACTCTAAAACGACAGAAGATTGTAAAAAAGTTCACGCCGTGACCTATGTTCCTGAAATAGGTACAATATCTAGTCCCGTAGCCGGTGCACCTTCAGTTATTAATGTTATAGATACCCATCGAGGAAGAGACAGTTCCAGTTCTCAAGCATTGAACTTATCCAGCTCTGATATGAGAAGTAGATACAAGTGTACATATGATTCAATCGAGAGCGAAGACGAAACAGAAAGGAGGACATGTGATCGGAGATACGAACATAATTCAGAGGAGTTGGACGTCATTAATATTGATGATGACGAAGCTTGTGATTTGTCGAAAGAAGCCTCTGTCAACAAAAGAAAATTCACTGATAATAATGCGAAAGCTGATGACAATACGTGTGTTCAAAAAGGGAAAGTGGAAATCAAACGTAGACAGCATGTTGAGAATAATTCAGAGAAGATGTGTTCACTATCTAATAAAGAAATAAGTTCGGTGTCAGGCAATTGTGTTATTGATGTCGATTATCTGGATGAAGGTGAATCAGAATGTGTCGATGACACTACATGTACCGACAGTAATGATAAGAAGCCAGCAAGAACTGCTGCAAGTGAAAAGTCTGTGATACAAAAGTTGCATTCCTTGGATAATGGTACAGAAAAGGGTAGGAAACACATTGATAAAACAGATCAGTGTAAATCGACTACAAAGTGTGATAAAATAACTGACTCGGACAGAGGGAGTAGACAAGCGTGCGACGTTAATCACAATTCTAAAGGGAGGACTAAATCTAACGAACATTTAAAAGTGTCACCTAAACTATCGTTAGCGACATCTTCAATGGCTTCATCATCTCCTACGCATGTGTCAGCAATTGATTTGTCAAAGGAATCTGTTACAAATAAACGAAATACAAACGATCAAGGTGAACACAAGGAAACGAAATCAACCGCTCTAAGGACACCAAGTTCTCGCGTTCGAGATGAGGAAAAAGGTCAGTTTAAAAAGCAGACGAGTCCGGTTAAACCATTAATTACGAGACCTAGTTTGAACGTTATGGATTCTGAAAGTACTGGAAAGGATTCTCCGCAGAGGGCGCACAATGTTCCATCGCCTTCCAGAAATATTGATTCGTCTCACAAAATGAGTGTCTCAAAGCATCAGGATTCCCAACAACAAGGGCAAAGTAAGTAATATAACTGAATAGTCCCGCAAGAAAACTAACATTGTGAACTCTGCGTAAAGTATCGACCCGGATCAGCCTAAGCATGCCGTAAAGGCTTTCCCGGATAGACACTGTTTGCCTCCTGTGGATTTTCTGTTTTAGGAATCATTACTCTATACCGTTATCCCCCTGAGACAGAATCCGGATAAGTCTGCGCGAACTGCGCACGCTGATCTGGGTCGATACATAACGCAGAGGCCATAATGTTGGTTTTCTCGTGGGACGGCTCATATAACTGAGGACTCCCGTCTGGTCGATTTAGACTTCTAACCCTTTCCCCCATACGCCAAATCTTCAGCAGACGACTTTGAAAACATATTGGCAAAAAATAAATAAAATTATGTAAATTGAACAGAGTTGAAAACATTGTGACAAAAGAAGATATTGCTCGTTTTGAGCAAATTCTCCTTTATGTTGAGCAAAGTCCTCTGCTACATAGGCATGACGTTGGGATTCATTCATTGACCTGTCCATCACTTGCAATTTTTGAAACGCATTGCGTTCAAATCATTTAGAGAAACGAAAATAGTAATACTTATATAATATAAAGTTATATTTTTTAACAAACTTGAAAATGTTGCAGGAGAAGTGCACACCATTCATTGCGAACATTGTATCAGAATATTTCAAAAAGTAATATGAAGACAGATATTTTCGATAACTAAAACTTATGTAATTATTATATTTCATAAAAATAAATTATGAAAGGATATACAACTAAGCAATGGTTACAGAAAAATATGTTTTAGTTCTGCGACAAGCTGAGCGTGCATTTTACTTCCTTTTAGCAAAACAACATTCGCACACAACTGACAGAATGTTTTCAAAGAAATATTAATATTAGTAGTTACATATATTGTAATTTGAGAACCTCTTAAAGGATGTTAAACTAATCATGGTGAATAGAAAAGTTATACGTTATTTATAAAACACACTACTATATGGTATTAACGATACTTTCTGTAAGCCAAACAAAATTCACTATTCACTATCGTTATTTCGATATCGGGAATCTCGAATTTGTCGCTAGATAACTCTAGTGAACTCTCAATTCTACTATATTCTGACGTGATCACATGTTCAGTCATATCACGGCGGCTAATTCATTTTTACATGTTTTTCTTGGCTTTCTTACACCAGTTCTTCACATAACAGTATTTCCTAGCAACTAGATGCTTGTCCAATTACACCGTAAGCCAAGATGGTAGAAAAATATACGATAACCATATAAGTTGTTCAGAAGTTATATGATGTTGTCTACTGGCGTAAAACATTCCATATTTCTTTTTACCTATACAACTTCAAGTATGTTTTGTAATTATACGCTTTCAATGTTATTCTTGTTTACAAGTGTATGAATTAATCGCTGTTTACAGGTCAGAACATACCCGTTGGAATAGCGGTTGCTAGGCAACGCAGTATTGCCCCGAAGGTTCCCAATACAAACGGTAAGAGTTTGGCCTTTGATTTTTATTTCGATCAAATCGGTTCTTATTTTAAAATACTAATAGTTTATGTACCCCGATTTTGTTTTTCAAAGTAAACCCAATTAGTGTGCATTAAGTTTTATTTACAAGTTTAAGCATTTACAGTTTATATATAAAACAGTATAGTATCAACCTTTACAGTTTATATATAAAACAGTATAGTATCAACCTTTACAGTTTATATATAAAACAGTATAGTATCAACCTTTCTTGTGTGTAGAACGTGTAGACATACTCTACATATGAGCCGTTCCGCTTGAAAACCAAGAGTAATGTATCGCACCAGATCAGCCTGCGCACACCGCGCAGGTTAATCCGGGCCGACAAATTCCGTCTCATATGGATAAAGGTAAAGAGTAATGATTCCTGAAACAGAAAATTAACAGGATGCGAAAAATGTCTGCCCGGATTAGCCTGCGCGGCTTGCTTAGGCTGTTCCGTGTCGATAATTTACGCAGAGTCCACAATGTTGATTTTCTCCTCGCGAAACGGCTTATATTGTATCATCAACGTAACCGTGTCATAACACTCTGAATATGCGCACTTTGCTGGTATTAGTTAAACCAACCCTAATGCATTTGCAACTCGTGTAGATCCAGATCAGCCAGAAAATCATTGCAGTCTGATCTTGCTTTGCACTGTTCGCAGTCTAAGAATATTCAAGAATATTATGTGGAGCAGAATTTATTTGGATCCTTATAAGCATGGAAGAGTCTTTTTCAAAAGGTTATATTTACATTAAGGTGTGTTTTCCTAAAGCACCGCTCATTTTTACTTTATCTTCATTGAATTAAAACAACATACAGTGTTCTCGCGTATTATTTCAGACAAAGATGGAGGACGTAAAGCTACTGACGAAACAAAGCCAAAATCTCAGCCATCGGATATTAAGCCTATAAGGTACATACGAATCTTCTTAAAATCAAAGACATACTGATCTGACCTATTAACATGTTCATGCTAAAAATATCAAGTTTGAGTAAAAAGTCCTAAGTGCAAGATTTCAGAAGTGTTCATGTGAGTATGCTATTATAAATGAAAACAAAACAAAATTTACTATTATCACCTTACTCGAAAGTTTTGAATTATGACAACTGTAATTTAAGTACATATACCTCAGTTGTTAAGTTAAAATGTTGAATTATGACAACTGTAATTTAAGTACATATGCCTCAGTAGTTAAGTTAACGTGTTGAATTATGACAACTGAAATGTAAGTACATATATCTCAGTAGTTAAGTTTTTGGTCTTAGTTTCCAGTTTACTTGCACCATTGGTTGGTGAACTAGTCAAGTAAGTAGTCAGAGGAGTACATTAGGAGAAATAAACCTGTCTTTTACCACACAATATCTCGCTTATGATTCAACTAAAACATATGTTGTGGGTACTCAAAAAAATCGTCTCACTGAAATGATTATTTTGAGTATACACAATATAGAGTTTGATTGTAATTTAAGGTTTTGGGGATGTCAAGTACTGTTCTAATCTAGAGTTCTGATAGTTTCATTCATTTTAAAATATTTCCTTATTTTACTTTAGACCATTGAAGATAATTCGACCATCGACCAAAGGAACGTCAGCTTCTGTATCAGATAAACGAAATGAGCTTCCAGCCAACCTTATCGTGACAGGTAAGATGTATACAATGCATTATCAAGTCATGAATAGACGATATTTTAATTGTTAGCAATGCGTTGGTGACTTTTATCTCCACGGCAACTTGTATCCAGTATCGCCCCGAATAACCCCTTCGTAGCCAATCAACACTTGCGATGTTAAGGATCGTTACGGGAAAAAATATCGAACTGTCATGGATCGTGACAGTTGTTACTCCCTAAATAACCACACAATGCAATTTTGTTTTATCGAAAAGCCTATCTTAAACTATATGCTGTTTAACTACTGGCTCTTTAAACAAGTTAGATAAAAGCTTAGTTGTCAGCATATTACTTGGTAAACACACCATTTGAATAACATCGCACTGGCTTAATTACGACTCGGTACGACTCGGTAATAAAGGGAGACTGTATGATAGACCCCGTCTTTGAGCCATCCACTTTATTCATATTATTTTACATTATATGACATTTATATATATATGAGCCGTTCCGCGAGAAAACCAACATTATGGACTCTGCGTAATGTTTCGACCTAGATCATCCCGCGCAGTCCGCACTTGCTTATCCGGGCAGACACATTCTGTCTAAGCAAGGTAGCGGTATAGAGTCATGATTCTTGAAACAGTAAATCAACAGGAGGCGAAACGTGTCTGTCTGGCATGCCTGCGTGGCATGCTTAGGCAGATTCAGGTCCAAAATGATGGTTTTCTTGTTGAACGGCTCAATTATATTATAAACCTATATATAACATTAAACTACTTCTAATTTTCCTACGCGCAATGATTTATAAGTTAACTTTGTTGGGTAAATGGTTTGAATAATATTACTAATGAACATGTCTTTCAGGTGGCTCAGCAGCCCAGGGCGTGTTCTGGCCTGATGACCCGGCATCCCGACAGTTGGCTGCACAAGTTCTACAGAACAGTCAAATAACACCGACAACATGGTACAACCCCTCTCAATTCTCCCTACCCCAGGGCTTGGTAACGCCCACCTCGGAAGGTAGTCAGGGCAACCAACTCCCAATCACAGTACCCCCGGGATATAAGCTAGCTCAAGATTCACTTACTGGTCAGATTTTGTTGATTCCAACAGGTGAGATTTATTATCATCATTATCCATCTTAATAATTGAGCCGCCCCGCGAGAAAACCAACATTGTGGACTCGGATCAGCCTAAGCATGCTGCGCAGGCTAACCCGGATAGACACTTTTCGTCTTCTGTTTCAGGAATCATTACTCTATACCTTCTAACCCTATGAGACGGAATATGTCGTCCCGGATCATCCTGCGCGGACTGTGCAGGCTGATCTTGGTCGATACATTTCGAAGGGGCCATAATGATCTTTTGCAATTATATAATTGTTAAAAGTTAGTATTATGATACATAACCTGTATATCAATCTCGTGATGTAGTATTAGCGTACCTACATGCAAACTTACGAACCAGATAAGTCCACCACCATAATACACTGACTGGCTGTCACATTGTTCACAGAGCATTGATATTGCTAACACACTGAATAATAAGGTACTAGTATGTGCAGGAAAAATCAACCGGTCTGATTACATATTTTAACATTTTAACTCGGTGAGTAAGGAAAATCTGTATACGTACAAGAATTTTTAGCATCAAGTTGGTAGATGTATTGGTAACTGAAGGCCATAGCAAACTTTTTATTCAAGTGACCATGAGCAGCTGCGGAGACAGAACCCCTTTCTCATGGCGTGACTTACATTTAAATGCGTACGTTTAACCACAGGTACCGATGTCTATGACACGAGTCGGGTGTTTGGATACCCGATTGGGACACAGATCCACCAAGGCTCCTCGTTTGTACCACCTGGCCTTGCTGGACAACCGACCACGCCCTCTTTACCGACCACGCCAACTTTGTTCCCGGGACAGCATTCGATAGGCGAGCGGCCGGCAACTCTCGACTTCTCTGTGCCTCAGTTCCCACATATTTATAATGCGAATGTAAGTATTTCTTTAAGATTGCTTGCTCTTCAGGATTATGTCATATTTAAATGTTATAGTTTTACATTAGAAAGTCCTCTTTTCGGTAATGATCGCCTTATCCCCGATGCCAATTCAAGCGTGTTCGTAAAAGTTTAGAGATTCATTGCAGCAACAAAGCGTTTTGACGATTAACATTTGACCACATGCGGTTTATCGATCTCTCTTCCTGTGGACAGTGTGTGTGACATATTCCTATTACGTTTTTGCTTATTCCAAATGTATTCAAAATCAGTGTAAAAACAGTTTTAACAGTTCTTGTTAAATACTGTACATCACTAGGTTTATTTATAATAATATTTTTTCATCAAACTGTGCACATCATGCACTGATGTTCTGTGCATTGTGTAGCTGTAAACTCCCGGAAAGGAATTAGTATACGCAATAACAATTCTTGTTTTCCAATCAATTTAAACTTACTATTATTTTATTGTTATTTTTGTTAATATAAACTTAATAAATTATTTTTAAACTAAACAGCCATTTGAATAGATATAAATATTATCACCTAGACTCATATTGATTGTTTTAGACATAACGCAACTAAATATCCCATTGACCTGAGACATAGATAAAGTGACTGTATATTTATTATTAACCAATCAAACACTTTAACGTTGGTTAAGTGAGTATCAATAAGCGGATACTTGTTAGTTACACCAGCATAGAATTTAAACGTGCTGAACTCCAGCTTATTGATAATATAGTCAAAGTTTTAATCTGTTCAAAAATGGTCTTAAAATGGTATATACAATTAAACATAATTAATATATTGTGTAAGCTAGTTAACAAAATGTAATCATTAAATTGATATTATTCAAATATAACACATTCACTTAACATGTAACATGTACATGTATATAGTAGGGAATTGGAACATTTATAAAATAGGGGATTTTTTCCTAAGGGGATTGTGTCTGTAGTGGATTTATGCATGTGGGGATTTTGTCTGTAGTGGAAAAAGGATTTTGACCTACATTCTCTTGAAATATTAGAATCATAATTTTGGGATACAATTGGAGTACTCATTTCACTTTCCAGTACAATAAACATCTGAATATTTATCGTTATGCTTCATTAAACATCTGAATATTTATCGTTATGCTTCATTTCACTTTCCAGTACAATAAACATCTGAATATTTATCGTTATGCTTCATTTTTCCTTGAAAGACATACCCAGTAATCAAATTGTGTACATTTTCATGACTTTCAATTGACTGTTTTTCAACATTTACTGTCAGAATAGTTTTGAACTTTTTTTTTTTTTAACTTTGTTGTCACTATTAGCAATATTTACAGAAGTTTCAACATTTCAACATGTTGATCTCCATCTGGAATTCAGCACATTTAAGGGTAAAATAAAGATATAAGTAAATCGAATAAACATTTAGTATAGAGCTCGCCCAGTATTGGCCATTATCCAGACGGAATACAAATCGCTCATATTGGAGGCTCATGAGTTGTTTCGCCATTTTCTGCTATTTTCTGTTATGTCCTCAACAGCTGTTGTCAAATGTTTTGTTTGGGCAATGTGAACAAATGAATATACAGTATTAGTTTACCATGCTTGTATGAATGCTTCTATACTAAAAAAAAACGCTGCTTAATTAACAGTAACCTTCCATCAAGCATGTTATAGATGTTTATCATTTTGGAATTATACTTCAGTTATTTAGATATAAACGTCTCTAAAACGTTGGACCAAGATAAGCTGGAATTTGCTGGCATTTTGTGTGTAGACAACTTTTGAAAACATAATAAATGAATATACACAAATGTCATAAACATGCAGAAATGGTTAAGACAATAAATACGAATAACAATAAATCACCTGCAGTTCATGGGTGATAATATACACACAGTAAATGGTTAAGACAATAAATAAAAAATAACAATATCACAAATGATATACACAAACGTGATATACACACAGACGTGATGCAGATAATATTATATAACACTAATATATTAGATAATAGGTGGGGTTGGTTGGGTGTAATGATAAGTCATCAGACGGTCATAGATTATCAGTTAATTGCCTTATAAAGACCTTTTTCTTTAAATATATGAGGAAAAGTAGCACGCCCTTGAAACGACCAATCGCTCCATTTACCTAAAGTGAACATGCTTAATGAAGGCAATTCCAACTTTTTACAAAAATGTTTCAACATTTATTTAACCTCAGACGCTGTGGAGGTCAATCATCGATTTTGACTACAATAATACGTTTTTTTTTAACCCACAGGGAAACCTCATATGACAATTCTGCAGCCGACGACTTTGAACATATTTTGTCAAAAAAAAGGAAAATCTGTTTAATTAGTTGGATAACCTATGACTTAAAGTGGAAAGTATTGTGGCAAAAGGAGAAATTGCAAGTTTTGTGCAATTTCTTCTTTTGTCACTATGTTTTCAAGAAGCCTGCTGCTGAGGCGTCAGAAAGTGTCCATATGAGGGAAAAGGGAGTAACTACATTTTCACAATTTTATAGATTCCAATCTGTGAAAGCCTACAAATGACATATTTACTATGGGTTTAGCGTTAAGATGTATCAAACATGTCTACAGGAACATATGGCGTGTCGGAAATAGTATTCGCTAAGTCGTTCATTATTTTTCATTATTTCTATTATTATTCAAATGACCCTATTGTCCTGACAGAATGTCCAAGAGGGCTCAATCCGCCACGTGCTCAGATTTCTTTCCTAATCGCTTCTCTTTACCCCTGTCCACTTGAAACGTCCTTGGATTGAAGTTGGTTTTAGTAAGCGCTTGTAAAACGACATGCGACTTTTTAATTGTTTGGTTACATTCCCCTTTCCTCAGTACTTGATATTCCTAGAATTCGACTTTTTAATTGTTTGGTTACATTCCCCTTTCCTCAGTACTTGATATTCCTAGAATTATTGACTATGGACTCTTCCAAAAGTTAAGCTTTACAAATCCATTTGCAAGAAAATCAGTATTATGAAGGTAGATAGATTCATATTCATAAAAGGAGAAGGGAATCGACTGAAGGAAAGGTTTTATATTATAACCCTTACAAATTATCGTCTCAGGTGTTACCCGGTCCTGAAGTATCAATTAAACTGGACAAAGGTGACCATCAGCCGCAGCAGACGACAACAACCGTCGTAGCGCCCCCTATAATCATACCACGTGGTCAGGAGAGTGCAGCTGTACCGGTAAATATAAACCAGGACCGGAAAAACGAGAAAGACAAAATACAATCCGCCATTGTGACAGGTGAGCAATAAGTTTAGTAAGGTTTAGTAAGCAAACTATAAATCATGCTTCAAACGGACAGGATTTTGTTTGTTTGTATGTATGAATGTCTTTCGCTGATTTTAACCCTTTACCTCACAGAGACGCTTTCTGACGTCTCTGCAGCAGACGACTTTTTGAAAACATAGTGACAACAGAAGAAATTGCACACAACGTGCAATTTCTTCTTTTGCCACAATGTTTTCCACTTTTTGTCATAGGTTATCCATTCAATTATGGAGATTTTATATGTTTTGACAAAATATGTTTAAGGTCGTCTGCTACAGAATTGTCGTATGAGGGAAAGGGTTAAACCCAGTTATATCATAGAGTTAATACACATAGGAGAGAAATATTATAACCGTGTAGTAACACATTGTTTTTGTTTTAACCCTTTTCCTGATAGAGACGCATTTTGACGTCTCTGCCGCACACGACTTTTGAAAACATTTTGGCAAAAGGTGAAATTGCGCATAATGAGCAAGTTTACATTTTGAAACAACTGTATTCAACAATTATACTTTCATTTAAAGAGATTTGTCATAACTTTGTCGAGATATATTTAAACAAGTATGCTTCAGATCCGTTGTATGTTGGAAAGGGATTATTAAGTGGTAAAGTTGACTCCTTGTCGAAAATATTAAAAAAAACACATCTGGTTAAACGCGTGTCAAACTTATGAAGCTGAACATATTTTGACAAATGGAGAAATTGCTCATAATAAGCAATTTCTCCCTTTGCCACAAAAGTTGTTTTCTGCAGAGGTGTCAGAAAGCGCTTATATGTGGGAAAGGGTTGATAATCTCCGGTATATACGTATTCCAGTATATATTATGTAGGTCATCTCAGAGAGTGTGATTTTTTTCTAAATGCAAATATACAGGTCAGCATGTGTAGTTTGGTCATGATATTATTTTGTCTGAAAAAAGTACGGATCGATAAAAAATCTAAAACAGGTGGCTTGGAAAAATAAACCTAGAGAAACCACAATAGATAAAGTATATATGCGCCGTTCCACGAGCAACCCAACAGTGTAAACTCTACGTAAAGTATCGAACCGGATCTGCCTAAACATACCGCGCACGTTAAACCGGACATACACTTTTCGTGGCCTCCTGTGGATTTTCTGTTTCAAGAATCATTACTCTATACCTCTTTCCCCCTGAGACGGAATGTGCCGGCTCCGATCAGTCTGCGCCGACTTCGCAGGCGGATTTTGGTCGATACATTACGCAGATGCCATAATGTTGGTTTTCTCGCGGAACGGCTCAGTAAGTAACACAGTCGGTATTCTGTAAGTTCCTGTCGGCGCATACATATATGTTCGTTTTATTCACTGAAATTACCGAAACATATGTAATGATGTGTTTGTTTCGTTTGGGTTTTATGCCGTTTATAACACTATTTCAATTTTATCACGGCGACAGTTTACTTATTTATGATCCCTGGGTAGACAACCAGTACTAGGCTAAGAAATGTGCCTTGCCAAAGAGCACTCCACAATGACCACAGTGCCGCGAACCCGGGACGCCCGGTTCCAAATCCACCGAAGCTAAACACTCAAACATGGCGGTTTCTTTGTAATTTTAAGAAACCTTTTTTTTCAGTTTTCGCTGTACAGCCTGTTGGTAAACAGTTAGAGAAAAGTTTAGCCTCAGGTACACTTACTTTTGTATTACGTATATTCCTACTTAAATATAAAGTGTATTGCATTTACCATATACCAACACATCTGCATCAGAAGACTTCAAAAATACCTTGGCAAAGATATGGGAAGCAAAGTATGGTTACTTTGTAGGGTTCATGAGCAATATCTCCTTTTACAAAGACGATTTCAAAAGTCCTCTGCTGCATTTGCATCAACATGCGTCTACACTCTGGAAAGGAATAACTGATCCCTTAAAATGAAGGCATATCCTTACCTATACATCAATCAAAGTGCTGAATGCACTAAAGGCACTAAAGTTGTGTGTGTCTCAAGTAAGAAATGGGTTGGCGAGCCGTCCGCTACTTAAAGCAGACATTAAAACAAGTATCTAATGTTGCAGACTTATTGCAAAAACAGTTATTTACATAATTCAAAAGAAATACAGAGCAATGTATTTTGTTACAGTTTATGCTGTTAGGCAGTATCAATTTACTGTACTGAATCGATTGTTTTGAATAAGATTTTTTTGTTTGGAATATACGAGGGGCATAGATCCAATTTTTTATCGATTTTCACGTACATCAACTAGTGTAGCATACCGATGGAAAGAGTATTGATTTTTCCGTTCACCTGGCAAAAAATTACACGCGAATCACGTGCAAATGAACTTTTAAATGAAGTTTGAAATAGCGTGGTACATTATAGTGGCTATAAAAATGGCTGAAGCTAATAGCGATTTTCGCGAGGAGCAAAGGGCGTATTGCAAAATACGTGGATTGCTTGGCTTGAGCGCTTTAGATATTCAATCTGATTTAGTCAAGGTATATGGAGAAAGTGCTCTTCCATATAGCACAGTTGCCCGGTGGGTTTCTCTCTTTAAAGATGGCAGATCTAACATTAAAGATGATGCCCGTCCAGGGCGCCCAGAATCTGCAGTGTCTGACAAAGACATCTGCACTGTAAAATATATAATAGAAACAGATGACAGATGTACTGTTGAACAGATCGGGGAGATATCGTGTCTCAATTCGTCACGGGTTTTCTTGATTTTAAGGGAAAAGTTAAACCTACACAAGGTTTGTGCGCGCTTGATACACTTGCTCATCCCTTAGCAGAAGAGGGAGCGGGTACAGAAACCTTCGGCTCTTCTCACTATGTTTAGAAATAAAGACCCATGGCGCCTCAAACAAATTGTAACAGGTGAAACATGGCTGTACCTTTTTGAGCCTGCCACTAAAGAAAATAACAAAATATGGATAGATGAAAATAATCAACGGCCTTTAATTGCACGGTGAAGTAGAAGTGTCAGGCGCGTTATGCATGCCCTGTTGTTCGATTCCGATGGAATTGTGGCCCAAATCCCAGTCCCTGGACGTAGAAGTGTTACAGGTATATTATACAAAGAATATATACTACCGGCTGTTGTTAACTATTACACAACAAAGCGCCCACGGACAGGGATCCGCGGCATCAAGTTGCTACATGACAATGCACCAGCCCATCGTTCAGCCGTAGTACAATATTATCTGAAGGAGCATCATATTCATGCTTTATCACACCCTCCATATAGCCCAGATCTCTCCCCCTGTGACTTTTGGTTGAACCCATATATTAAATCATGCTTGCGAGGGCGCCGCTTTGAAACGCACAGCGTCCTAGGCAGCACGTTATATCAGTGTATACACAGTATACCCAAAGAACGCTTTAAACGTGCATTTGCTGAGTGGCTAATTCGACTTGAAAAGTGTGTACATTCGCAGGGACAGTACTTTGAAGGTCTCAAATAGTCATTTATGGGTTAATGATAGGGGTTTGAATATCCCGCCGCTGTTGCTGTTACTTATCAAATGCCCCTCGTAATTAGGGAATGTGAACGGTCATCACGGTTTTTAAATAATTGGCTGTAGCACAAGTAGGTTGAGTCAATTTCTATACATTACATCTACATGTTACATACAGGCCACCTTCAGAGCAAGTTTTACAAATATCTAGACGAAAATATGGCCTGTACATTGTTATTAAGATTTATCAATTATAAACTACATTGTATTTGTTACGTTTAACCTTTGATATACTGACTCCATAATCGATAGGAATTATCTGTGTTATAAACTAATAAGCATATGAAGTTTATTGTTTATAGTTCTGTGTTATAAACTAATAAGCATATGAAGTTTATAGTTTATAGTTCGGGTCAAGGTGAAGTTTACTACAATTTTCAATAAACCATATAAGGCATTCTAGATGAATCCAGAACATTTAAGTTTGGCCCGATTTACCGAGGAGAGGATGACAAACGGGCAATCACAATAACTCATCTTGAACACTTCTGCTGAGCTAAAGAAATAAGCATTTATTTGACCTCAACATGTTTGATGTATGATATGTTTTACAAATCGGCTTCATACAACCAGGGATGAATTTTTGAAGGAATCTGAAAGTCACCCAAGGAACATGTCTGACGGACAATTCACTATGACAAAATCTCGCCTGGTTCTTAGCTAGTGGATCTTAACATTTATGAATTATAAACTATGTCCAATATCCAATAACAAATCTGCAGTCGACCGACAGTCACCTTATTTTATTTGTTATGCTTCTTGCACATTTAAATGTCGCATGTATGTCAAATATGTTACAATTTTAGTTAAAATAGAAATACATAGTTCGCAGAACTATACAAGTTACCTCCCCTGGTGGCCATATTGATAGACACATATATTAAATGTTGAGAAAGATAAAACAAAAATCGATCGAATACTTCATCCCGTTTATTCAGGTAAACGCGAATGGCCAAATCCTCCAGAAAGCCTTCATACAATCATAGACGGTATGCGGACACAACAGCTCGGACATCAAACATGGCCGATAGTGTTAGAACATGCGGACAAACATGTCTTTACTGTAGTAAGTATTACTGGGAAGATTTATACAAAATATCCGGGGGAGAGAAAGTCTTGTCTTTACTGTAGTAAGTATTACTGGGAAGATTTATACAAAATATCCGGGGGAGAGAAAATCTTTATTTCTTAACCCTTTCCAGAGACATATATATGCCCTTTCTCACCTGTAGACGCATTTTGGCCCCTTTCTCACCTGTAGACGCATTTTGGCCCCTTTCTCACCTGTAGACGCATTTTGGCAATAGCCGTTGACGACTTTTGAAAACATTGTGGCTAAAGGTGAAATTGCTATTGATTTGCCCTTGGGATGTAGTAGCAGACGCCCGGAATATTATGAAATGAGATCACGACACATAATCGCGTCTTGTGAAAGCCCAAAACAGCTCCTTTTATCAAAATTATCAATATAACGTTAGTTTAAAATATGTAAGTTCTTTCTATATACAGTACGTTTATAGTATTAGCAATCTCACTAGACCCTGATCTCAATTCACTAGCTGGTATATTCATACAACGATGGAGGCCTATTTTGATCTGATTTTAATAGGTTCGTGAGGTTAGGTTGACGAGTGACGAGTGACGAACTGTGCCTTTAGTTTACCTCGGGGAAGTTAGGTTGACGAGCAACGAATTGACGAGTGACACACTGGTGCTGCTTTATCAATTTCGTCAATTCGTCAACGTTTTCTTGTAGGATAAATTATAGTTATAAAGTAAACCGATATTTTCTGAACATGTTAGATATTCACAGTGTTTCCTGTAAATCAATCTTTATTGGAGAGGACATAAAATAAACTATGAGCTTTCAGTTCAATCCATTTCTCCATTGTATATTTCTTGATGTTTCCTACTATGTAAAATATATGAGAATTTAATATGTTTAAACTAATCTAGAATATTTTTCTAAAAGATTTTTTTCTGTCTTTTCCCTTGCAAATTCATACTCGTCTCGCACACAAACTTTAAAACAAAATACATATACTGTTATTTTTGGCAGAGCGAATGGACTTGTCGACTGGCTGTACCGTACCGTCTATAACCCATTTTTAATTACAAACACATCTGTATGTTTAAAATAAAAATAAAACAACAACAACAACAACATCTTCAACCTTCTGTGCATCACCATCAATCGAGGTAGAATCGTGTGGGCGAGAACAAAAGAGTTTATTTAAGATAACCAAACACTTATTGGGAGGTTCAACTGACACCGTCTTACCTTCTAAAAAACAGTCTAAGGAACTAGCTCAAGATTTTAGTGACTTCTTTATCAATAAAATTGAAAGCATACGTAGTGAAATAACCACCCACACTGATCAGTCTGACTCGCGGTCAGTTACACATGTGGTAGATCAACCAACAACCGTATGCCAGCTCGTAGAATTTACGGCAGCTTCAAAAGAAGAGGTGAAAAGGATCATTCAACGATCCCCAAATAAATCGTGTGAAATAGACCCCCTACCAACATGGCTTCTTAAGATGTGCATAGATGAACTTTTACCTGTGTTGACAAAGATCATAAACGTCTCACTTGAAACTGCGATCGTACCAAAATCTTTTAAAAGCTCACGAATAAGACCTCTTTTGAAAAAGTCTGGACTAGATGAAAACACACTAAAAAATTACAGACCTGTTTCAAACCTACCCTTTATTTCTAAGGTTCTGGAAAAGGTAGTTGACGTGCGTCTAGAACAACATCTGGCACTGAACAACCTTCATGAGGATCACCAGTCTGCCTATAGAAAGCTCCACTCAACTGAGACCGCCTTACTGAAAGTTCAGAATGACATTCTCCAATCTCTTGACCAAAACAAAGTCGTAGTACTTGTGCTACTCGACCTGTCTGCAGCTTTTGACACAATCGACCACAACATTCTTTTAAATCGCTTAAAGAAT
>JAUELF010201819.1:0-14265 GCA_031471495.1 Clinocardium nuttallii | reverse complement strand
ATTATTATCCTAATTAGCACTGTGATAATATACCCATAGTGCAGGGCTGACTTGTGACAAAATAATTATTATCATAATTAGCACTGTGATAATATACCCATAGTGCAGGGCTGACTTGTGACAAAATGATTATTATCCTAATTAGCACTGTGATAATATACCCATAGTGCAGGGCTGACTTGTGACAAAATAATTATTATCATAAAAAGTACTGTGATAACATATCAATAGTGCATGACTGACCTATGATAATTATCATAATTAGTACTGTGATAACATATATATAGTGCATGACTGACCTATGATAATTATCATAATTAGTCTGTGATAACATATCCAATAGTGCATGACTGATCTATGATAATTATCATAAGGAAAGTGAGAATGCAATATATGTTTCCGGAAGATTTAATCAATGTTTATGGAAGATAAATGTTGCTTTGGAAGATTGTTGTGTAGAGTACTGGTGTGAGAAAACCATGAGTAGGTGAACTGGCCACCGTGATATGACTGAGAAATTGTAAAAAACAGTGTTAGACCCCAATCAACCAATCAACTGGAAGATAAATGATGAATTGAGATTTAATTACTTGGAGAGTCCTGACCCATTCCACATTTTCGTGCCCGCCATACTTCACATGCGGAAACATCTGCAATGAACATATAGAAAATTTAATCATTGATACAATTTAGTTGTAAATCTTTGCATCCTCATAAAATATGCATACTCTCAAGAATTTAAAGGAATGAAACCAAATTTAATTTTTTTTTGTATTAAATACAATCATCACAATAATATTAAAAAAAGTAAATTTTATAAACATGATATACATATTTCATTGATATATGAGCGTTAAGAGATCACAATCAATGTACCTTAACCCTTTCTCTCTTGTACCCCTTTCTGAAGACGGCTTTTTGAAAACATAGTGACAAAAGAAGAAATTGCTCAAATCGAGTAATTTCTTCTTTTGCCACAATGTTTTTTATTTCCATTCAATTATAGAGATTTTCTATTTTTTAACAAAATATGTTCAAAGTCGTCTGCCGCAGAATTGTCATATGAGGGAAAGGGAAATTTGTTATGAGATTACAGGTTAAGTTACTTTAAATACTAAATGTTTGTAACAGAATCACAATTAGAGTTACTTAAATATACAAACAATTTGTTACTGAATCCCAGTTACAGTAACTTAAGTACTTACGGTCTGTTACGGAATCCCAATTGAAGTTACTTAAATATGCAAACAATTTGTTATGGCATCCCAATTAAAGTACTAAATGTAATTATGCGGCTTCGAAGAAGAGGGGTATATTGCTTTGCACATGTCTGTCGGTCTGTAGACCAAAAGCTTGTCCGAGTGATAACTCAACAATGCCTGGAACTATGGTTGGTTCTCAAACTTGACTTGGAGGTTGGGCCTGGTCAGTAAATGAACCCTATTGATTTTGAGGTCATCAGATCAAGGTCAAGGTTGCAGTGACCTTGAATGCTAAAAGCTTATCTTGAGTGATAACATTGCTTGCACCCATGGCCCTCCAACTTGACATGGAGGCTGAGGGTGACCAGTAGATGACCCATGTTAATAGTGAAGTCATTGGGTCAAAGGTCAACGTCACAGTGACCTTTAATGTGAAAAGCTTGTTCAAGTGATAACTCATCATTGCCTGCACCAATGACCCTCAAACTTGACATGGAGGTTCGGGGTTATTTTGAGATAATTGGGTCAAAGGTCAAGGTCAAACTAACATTGAACAGGAAAAGCTTCTCGGAGTGATTACTAAATATTGCCTGCATCAAGGCCCTCAAGCTTAACATGTAGGCTGGGGGTGACAAGTAGAGGACCCCTATTGCAATGTCATCAGGTGTTAGGTCAAGGTCACAGTGACCAACCTTGTCCGAGTGAACAATGCCTGGACCTCAAATTGACTTGGAAGTTGGGCCTGACCAGTAGATGACCCCTATTGATTTTGAGGTAATTGGGTCAAAGGTCAATGCCACAGTGACATTGAACGTGAAAAGCTTGTTATAGTGATACCTGGACATTGTCTTCACCCTTGGCACTCAAACTTGACATGGAGGCTGGGGTAACCAGTAGATTACCCCTTCGATTTTGAGGTCATTGGGTCAAAAATGATTCCTGCAACATGGCGCTCAGAGGGGGTATAATGTTTGACAAACATCTCTTGTTACAGTCCGTTATGGGATTCCAATTGAAGTACCTAATATACTTATATTTCGTTACGGGATCACAGTAAAAGTACCTAATATACTTATATTTCGTTACGGGATCACAGTAAAAGTACCTAATATACTCATATTTCGTTACGGGATCACAGTAAAAGTACCTAATATACTTACATTTCGTTACGGGATCACAGTAAAAGTACCTAATATACTTGCATTTCGTTACGGGATCACAGTAAAAGTACCTAATATACTTACATTTCGTTACGGGATCACAGTTAAAGTACCTAATATACTTACAGTTCGTTACGGGATCACAGTTAAAGGTTCCGTCCCTCGAACAAAGGTGCCAATCTTCGGGAAAGTTACTGACATTTACGACACAGGTGTCTATGAACTCCCGCAGTGTGGTTTCGGCCACTGGTCTAAGTATATACTCCACTTCGAAGTCTTCATTACTGAAATAACGAGAGATAGGGAAAATGAGTGTTTATGGAATATCAACATTATCGTATTGTATTGTTAACCCCTTTCCCTCATACGACAATTCTGCAGCAAACGACTTTCAAATCATCTGGGCAAATATATAGAAAATCTCTATAAATGAAAGTTCAAATATTGAATAGTTTTGAAATTATTGTGGCAAAATAAGGAAATTGCTCGTTTTGAGCAATTTCTTTTTTGATCATAATGTTTTCAAAAAGTCGTCTGCTTCGTGGGGTCGAAAAGCGTCAATATGTGGGGAAAGAGTTAAATGTTCATGTTTAAAACATTTCCACAGAAACAACAAACGACGCGTCTACCTAAACATTTGAACATTCTATATTTATAAATTAAAGTATAATTATTGAAAAGCGCAGAGAGTTAGAAAACATTGTAATTATTGTGATAAGTTTCTCCTTTTGTTATAATGTTTTCAAAGACCGTCTGTTACAGATGCATTGAAATGCGTCAGCAGGTGGGAACGGATTTAAATTAGAACATTTTAGAAATCAAGCAAAAAGCAAAAACTGGACGAAAACTAAAACATTCACGCTTGCTAATGTCACCATAAAAGAATATATAGCTTTAATAAGAACTCGAAATGAACGCTGAGTCCGTATTGTAGTGATTTTGGCCTAATCCTTAAGAACGGTAGACACCGGATCAAAACCTGATCGGATCATTCAATATATAGACACTAAACCCATTCTCACATGCAGACGCATCTGCTGGACGACGATTTTTGAAAATATTGTGGCAAAAGGAAAAAATGCTCTCGAGTTTCCTTCTTACAATGTGTTAACACAACTAATTATCCTTTTAGTTACAGAGATTTTCAATATTTTTGAGTATATGTCGTTTGCTGAAAAAGTGGTATAATAGGCGAAGGATTAGAATATACTGAAACCCTTCCCTCATAAAGACGCTTTCTTACGCCTCTGCAACAGACGGCTCAAGTTTTGAAAACATTGTGACAAAGGAGAAATTGCACAAAACGTGCAATTTCTCCTTTCGCCACAATGTTTTCCACTTATAGTCAGTCATAGGTTATCCATTCAATTACAGAGATTTTCTATGTTTTGACAAACTATGTTGAAAGTCGTTTGCTGCAGAATTGTTGTATGAGGGAAAGGGTTAAACATGAATGACTTTCGTCATTTTACTTTCGTTATCCATGATTTCGTTTATAAATATGAATAGTGTTGAAAACATTGTTGCAAACGGAGAACGTGCTCATGATGAACAGTTGTTTCTTTTACCAAACTGTCTTAAATGTCGTCTGCTACAGATGCGTCATAAATGGGAAAGGGTTAAGTGATGTATGCATTGTAAAATACGGACAATAGCGGTATCTGTGTCATCCATTGTTGTGCGGAAGTTTTTTGTTTCCGTAGGGTGACCCATTTAACCCATTTCCCATTTACACCAATGATACGACTTTTAAACATCTAGGCAAATCGATGAAACTCTTTATTTTTTAGATGAAAGTGTAATTATTGAATATGTAGTTGAATACATTGTGGTAAAAGAAGAAGGCTTGAAAATCGTTTAACAAAACACAATTTATATTGGATCAATATAAAGCGAGCGAATGATGTAGGTCGTTTTCTTACTTGCAAATATTTTCATCTCGGTTGTGATTACCAGCCGTTAGTTGTTCTACCAAGAAAGATATGTCTGAAAATGAAAAGTACACATCTAACAGGATGCAAGCACCGTTTACTCTCTTTCCACCTGCAGAAGCACCTGGAACAGACGACTTTTCATACATTGTGGCAAAAGTAGAACTTGTCACAATATGTCAGTCGTAATTTCAACAATAATACATTCCCTTATAGATATTTTCGATAACATTTTCTAGCTGTTTTCAAAGCCGTCTGCTGCTGATTTGTTTAATTGGGGGCATTTTTTATTTGACTGCTCCAACCGATTTTGTAAAAGCCTTTGCCTCCATCGATACAGGCCCTACACTGTTCGTTGCTCAACTCAACATTTTTATCTTGATATTCCCTGAATTGCCTATGGACTCTTCCAAATGCAAAGCTGAACTTTTATTTTTTATTTTAGCATTGGTAGATAAGGAAAATTCACGCTTACGAGACGATAATATATGAACGACGATCTAGTAAAAGCAGCCTTAACACGTTTGTGACAAAAGGTGTAGATGCAGACCAATCAGCACAGTTTCATCTGATTGCACTCTTCGCCCTATGAGTCATTCGGCTAATATACTCCATTTGGACCCGATAGTGTACCTTGACAGGCAGATGAGGGCTGATCCATGAGAACACCAACATTATAGTATCTGCGTGATGTATCGACCCAGATCAGCATGTGCAGTCCGCGCAGGCTAATTCGGGCCGACACATTCCGTCGCAGGGGGATAGAGGTATATAGAGTAAAGATTCCTTAAACAGAAAATCCATAGGAGGAGAAAAGAGTCTGTCCGGGTTAGCCTGCACGGCATGGTTAGGCTGATCCGGATCGAAACGTTCCGCAGAGTCCAAGATGTTGGTTTTTATCGTAACTCGGCTGATATGTACATACACTGGTTATAATTTTGCAAAGCTCCGGTTTTCACGAAGTACTTCTTATAAAATACATATTATAGGTCGCATCTGACGCTCTTTATTATATCAGTGAAGCTTCAAGGGAACATGTGCACGAGAAGAATCTTTACTGTCCGCCTCTATTATTTAAATATATAGACATTACTGCATTTTTTTACAAATCCATTTTAAAATTATTTCGATCCCCGGCCCTCCTTGGCCCTCAAGGTTGCGAGATTAGTATAACTGCCTGAATTCAGGATAAATGAACCAGTAGAACTAGTAACTTATCCAGGAAACGCCGTGATATAACTGAACAATTGTTAAAAGCGGTGTAATTAAACACAACTCAATCAATCAATAAAATACATATTAGTCGCGATGTGCATAAGAAGGGCGTTTACGATATATTTCATGATTGCATATTTTGACAAATCCATTTTAAAACGAATCCGATCCCCGGCCGGGTCACAACAAAAACCTTTAAAATGGTAGGAATGGCTGTCTTTCTTTGCGCTCAAGGTTGCGGGGTTAGCATTACGACTGACTGACTGGTGTCAGGGTAAATGGACCAGTAGTACCTGTAACTTATCCAGGAAACGCCGTGATATAACTGAACAATGGACCAGTAGTACCTGTAACTTATCCAGGAAACGCCGTGATATAACTGAACAGGTGTTGAAGGCAGCGTAAAACACTAATCACTATGATACATTTTAGTCGCGGCTGATGTTTTTTCTTACTGTGAAGTTTCAATGGAACATGCGCACAAGGAGTGCCTGTACTGTCCGCATATATAATACTTATATACTTATATAGACATGATTGTACCTTTTGACAAATCTATTTTAAAACAAGTTCGATCCCCCGGCCGGGTCATACCAAATACTTTTAAAATTGTAGGAGTGGCCGTCCTCCTTTGCTATTAGGGTTGTGGGGTTAGCATTACGACTGACTGGTGTGAGGATGAATGGATCAGAAATACTGGTATCCAGAAAACGCCGTTATATGATATAAACATTTTTGAATGCGGCGTAAAACACCAAACACCAAACAACAAAAGCATCTTTTGATACAACTATACAGTTTATTCCTACTAGTATTATACACATGAAACGTTCACCATTTACCACATAGTAACGCTTTCTCACGCCTCTGCAGCGACGACTATTGAAAAAGATTGAATAAATGAGCAACTTCTCCATTTGTCAGTATACCTGCAGTTATAGAGCTTTTTCATAGTTTTGCCTAGAAATTTTCAAAGTCGTCTTCTGCAGAGTGTATTGTGTGTTGGAAAGGGTTAAATGGTGTGAAGCCGGAGAGTCCACAAGACCCCAAATCGCCAGGCGGGACTCGTACACAATCTGATGTTACCGACATTTTATTTTCAAAACGTTTCAAGCCTTCCCTTCATAAGCAGACGGCTTTTGAAAAACATGGCGACAAAAGAAGAAACTGCTCAAACGAGCAGTTTCTGCTGTCAACATGTTTTCAACTCTATTCAATTATTGTATTTTCATTTAAAATGAGTTTCAAAAAAAAAATCGGCTATGATTTCCAAGTCGTCTGCTGCATATTTAGTGTATGTAGGAAAGGGTTAAGGTTTGGTTTATGCATTTGTTTTGTGTTCCGAGTTTCCTTCTTTTCGTAATAAAGCAAAAGATGTCTGTATTGAGTTGTTGAGTGTTGATGGTATTTAACGCTGCATTTAGCAGTATTCCAGTTATTTCATGGCGTTTCGAAAAAAAAAATGTTTATTAAAATTCAAATATTTTTTTTTTTTTTTTTTAACCGGTAATGTATAAAAATTCGTCATGAAAAAAAAATGTCTTCTTCCTTGTTGAAAAGTGAAAACGGTTAACGGACTTGTAATTTGTTTTCTCACTCTTGACCATCATTTGGAAGCACACATATACAATAAGAGAAACTGCTCCCCCTTTTCCTACAATGTTTTCTCTTCAGAATTGAAGTTAGAAATCCTGCTTTTGCTAATGCTTAGATTTAAATTCTTCCGTAAGGCGTTTGCTGACAATAACACATAATAGGCTCCCACCATATAGTCTTCAATGTCCGCTTGCATATACCTTTAGTATCACTCATTGCAAAACACTAGATTTTGTAATCTACGGTGATTAGTGACGTGACCCTTCAAGTTATGTGATATCGTATCGTGACCAACATGCAATAACACATTTAGTGACGTGACCCTTCAAGTTATGTGATATCGTATCGTGACCAACATGCAATAACACAGTCTGACGCGACTTAAATGTTTATTGCATGACGAATATCCTCTACCATTCTTAACAGTAGGATAAAACTTCCGCATTCATTTTCTCCTTAAGTGGGGCATATTACTTTATGTGTGGAGAACATGTATAATGCGTTATATATTTAACCGAGTTAACCTATTTCATGGCGAGGACGACATTTAAAAGGCAGACCATTGTAAAAAATATGGTGGAAAAGGGAGAGGTTTTTAATGCAAATTATCCGACAGTACGTATCCCTCCCGGACATGGTATGATACATACACCATATAGGTCATTATTTACACGTTGGTATTGTGGACCGGTTAACCTTAAAGTAACACTAATGTGAGATGTAGGTGGGGTATTTGTGAAGTGAGAAATGAACATACAAAGGGGTTTTGTTGCTTCTGCAGCAGACGACCTCAGAACAAATTTCGGCAAACGGATAAATTGCCCTTTTACGAGCATTTTTTTTCCTTTTGGCTTAATATTTTCAACTATATTCTACTAACTATTCTTTCATCGAGAGAAACTGATCTTAGTTTCCCAAGGTGTTTTAAGTCGCAGATTTATTGTAAATAGAAAGGGGTATACGGTTGTTTTCTTCAATTCATCCAAAGTGCAGTCGAACTGATATTTGTAAAACGTCTTAATTATCCTTGTCGGAACTGTGTTTTCCGCCTTTTCAACAGTATTTACGATGAATTGATGACGTTTTTCTCCAGTTCCCAGAGCGGACGCTTTTACCAGAACCCACGGAGACGACTGTAATGTCCTGTAACGTCTTGATCCGAATTACGGGGGGAAACCAAACGAAACCCAAGGAAATTATTACATTTTATTTTATATTAAATCATGGTATGCGAAAATGACAAGAAAAAATCTCGCTTTTAAATTATTTTTTTAACTGAATTGAAAACACTCGGAAAAGTAGGAACTACTTGTTTTAAGCAAGCTGTCAATTTTCTATAGATGTTTTATATTCAGAAGTTAATAGCTACAGAGGCGTCGAATATCGCCTGTAAAAGGAAACTGTATAAGTTTGGAAAAAGAAAAGAATATGTAACTGTAACAATCACAAGTGGGTATAACTTACTAGTCATGTTTTCATCCTTCATATAATTCATATCGTCTTGACCCATTGTAAATGATCCTACAATGATCCTTCTCTTAAAGAAGTCGTCCTTTTGATTTCAAATTTATATGTTCTTTAAATACACACAATTTAATTCTATATCACATATCCAATGAAATACACAAACATATATTAACCGCTTTATACAACATGCATAACAAAAGTATAAAAGAATGTGTACACTCTATCTTTTGTCCATATTTGATATAAATAATACTATCCAACACACCTAAATCTACACATTTAACATATAGACGTTTTACTATATGTAAACAGTATGGTATCCGTATTCATGCTCAATCAACCGGTCAACAATAAAATGGGCCATGTTGTAGAAAAATCTACCTGTAGTTATTTGCGTCTACTAGCGAATATTCGGGTCAGTCTGCTTGAAATACTCTGGTATACGTTTGTCATATAAACTTTATATACATGAAAGCGGTACTCTGCGAAATCAACCGTTATACATTTTCTACCAGCGTAGATCTGACTCTACACTCGCCAATAAGTTTTGGAAGGTTTCTAGAAACGTCAGTTTCTATTTGGATCCGTAAGCGTGCATATGCTTGCAAACCAATTCCACAGGTGTAATACTTCCGGTAGGTTTCCCGGATTAGGAGTCTTAATATTTCCACGTTACATATTTCATTGTAGCGCAACGGATTCGAAAAGGTAAAATATGAAATCGTATCGTATACAGAAACCCGAACAATGTTCATATATTCGAGCCTTTCCACGAGAAAACCATCATTATGGACTCTGCGTAAAGTATCGACACGGATCAGCCTAAGCATACCGCGCAGGCTAATTCGGGAAGACAGGAATCATTACTCTATATACCTACATCCCCCTGAGACGGAATGTGTCGGCCCGGATTAGCCTGTGTGTACTGTACTGATCTGGGTCGATACATTACGCATATATAGTTAATACTGTTGGTTTTCTCGTGGAACGGCTCATACATATGCATGTATGTAATTTGATCGTAATGCTCATAAATTGTAAAATGAACAAAATGCGGCTCAATTACAGTACATCAAGGAGTGTTTTATTGGTGTATTAAATCAAACCTTTGCGAAAGAATATAACATGGATCAATATTTTAAAAATAAAAAGTCTCTGTGTATGTGTGCGTTTCTCGTTTATTGAGTGGTTCATAAATGGGTTTTTTCTTTCTCTTCTCAACAACCGGGAAGAAGTGTTTCTCTTTCGTTTCGGGTAATTTAATGTCATTTTACAGAAAATTACAAGGAAAGCAAACGGATACTCAATTAACCCTTTCCACCATGTTGACACGTTTTGATCACCTGTACCACACTACAACATGACGAATTATGATGCAAAGCATCAAAGACGCCGCGCATGATTTTAAGCATGACTTAATGGAAGCAGATGCAATTCAGTACATGTATATTTCGAAAAAGAAGGCCAAATGTTCCTTTATTTTAAACAAGAATACCAAGATGTGCCTACATTTCTCACCTGGCTATCATAGCCTATGCCGTAGCCTATGCTAAAAGGTAACCAAGAGCAGAACGGGTCAGTTTTGAGGTAGCGATAGACGTTTTATATGCTGCGATTTATGTGATATTCAGCAATGATAATGTTGGTTGCTCCCTTTTCGATTACGTCACCCCATGGTACAAAATTATAACCTATCCCATACTGACGCCGCGCGTCCACGCGACGTCAATAAAGTGGCAAATGTTGAATGTGGTTTGTATATGGGAAAGGCCCAAACAGAAGAGTTGTATTCTAGACGTTTATATAACTGAGATATAAGACAACCATAGCGTCCATTTATCAAAAGTCAACTGCTGCTGAGGCGTCAGAAAGCGTTAATTGATGTTTGTATTGTAACATGTACTTATGTATATCTTGTGTGAAATAAATATAAAAAAAGCGTTGAATGTGGAGAAAGCATCAACCCTTTCCCTCATATGACCATTCTGCAGCAGACGACTGTGAACAGATGTTGTCAAAAAATAGGAAATCTCTATAATTGAATGGATAACCTATGACTAAAAGTGGAAAACATTGTGTCAAAGGGCGAAATTTCTCGTTTTGAGCAATTTCTTCTTTTGTCACTATGTTTTCAAAAAGCCATCTACTGTAGAGGCGTCAGAAAGCGTTAATGATCGTATCGAAAAATGCTCTTGGTTCTCTTCCCGATTTGGTTACATTACAAAAGCCTGTTTCTTAAAAATAAAACTTAAATCAATTGTATAACTAATCGGCAAGTAGACGTGCCTTTGGCCATTTACACATTTCTTTACATGAAAGTATGTCAAACACACATATCAATATCCACACAAGTATATATACAAGTCAATGCATATTAAAATACATGTCAAACACACATATCAATATCCATACAATTATACATACAAGTCAATGCATATTAAAATACATGTCAAACACACATATCAATATCCATACAAGTATATATACAAGTCAATGCATATTAAAATACATGTCAAACACACATATCAATATCCATACAATTATATATACAAGTCAATGCATATTAAAATACATGTCAAACACACATATCAATATCCATATAATTATACATACACGTCAATGCATATTAAAATACATGTCAAACACACATAGCAATATCCATACAATTATATATACAAGTCAATGCATATTAAAATACATGTCAAACACACATATCAATATCTATACAATTATATATACAAGTCAATGCATATTAAAATACATGTCATATCTAGCAGAGTACTTTCGTTATGCATTATTTAGGTATTCTACTTCAATTAAATCCATACACATTTATTTCGGATATTAAAAGCTACTTTCAGATAAAAGCTGCTTAGTTAATTTGTAATATTTTGCTATCATTCTTCTTAAAATATAGTTTTGTATTTATAGACGGCCAACATGATTGTAAATTTAAAATAAAACGATGACGAATTATATGCACTTTGTGCTTTTATAATTTGATGAAAGTTTTGTTGTACTCGAGCTCCCCTTCCCCTAGTGAAATCCCAGGCATAGTATTTGTTGTTGTTGTTGTTATCCCCACTCTCGAATTGTAGCACTCCCAGTTGTACCGCTGACAGAATAGTTCCAATAGAAAAGAAACACTATAAAAAAGGCACTATAATTAACTATATGTATAATTAATTATGATTGACACTATAATTAAATATATATATAATTAATCATGATTGACCCACGCTGTTTATTTTCTCTCTTTTTTATGAAGCTACTACAACTATTTCTAAAGTGTTTGGTATGACGTGACCCGGGACTTGTCTCCCGATCTCGAGGCGGACGGGACGCTCTCTAAACACTAAACACTTGAATATACCAACAAGGCAATTAACGGAACAGAGCTCTAGATAAGGGGCATTTTTCATCTCCTTAAATCCTCATTTGACATTAAAACCCTATGTTGTGGGTACTCAAAAGAATCGTCTCAGTGAGACCGTATTTTCTTTTAAGTACACACAGCACAGGATTTTGTTGAGTAAAAAGATGAATATTGTGAAGAAAAGACCTGTTCACTCCCTCTTAATATAGTCCTCTGAATTTGCTTTGTAAATATAGTGACAAAAGAAGAAATTGCTAAAAACGAGCAATTTCTCGTTTTTGACACAATGTTTTCCACTAGGTTATCCATTCAATTCTAGAGATTTTTTATTTTTTGACAAAAGATGTTCAAAGTCGTCTGCTGTAGAATTGTCGAATGAGGGAAAGGGTACACATTCATGCATTCTAAATAAACTGGACACTATATGGTGAAATGATTCTCGTACATTGTAGAGCTTAGACCAAATAGCGTACACATTCATGCATTCTAAATAAACTGGACACTATATGGTGAAATGATTCTCGTACATTGTAGAGCTTAGACCACACAAACTTATCGAGATTTATAGAGTTCGCAAACTTGTGAACGTTTGTGTCCGTCTAGCCTCGTCCGAGGCTAAAATACTTTCAGATACATTGAAGTCAAGCCACGCCACGCGAAATTCAACCCTTGGACTTTTAGATCAGTAAAGATCCAGACCAGCATAGTTCCAGATCAGCAAAGATCCAGATTAGCATAGATCAAGATCAGCATCCAGATCAGCATGTGTCTCTCCTCCACTCTGAGAAGTATTAAAACTAATAATTGCCTGTATAAATTAAGTCATATGAGTGTAATTGCCGTTTCAGCCTTCACACGTGCAACAAAAGGAGACATTTCCCGTTTTAATCCATTTCTCCATTTGCTACAGTTTTTTAATTACATATGAAAGCGCCTCTGTGTGGGAAATGATGATACTTCGATTGTGTTCCTTCTAAACTCGTCCAACACACTATATTTCAACATATGTGCAATAAGCTATTCTATAAAAACCTCAGTCGGTCCAGGGTATTACAGTGTATTAATACACTTACCCTGGTCGGTCACGTTTAGTGTTTTGTGGTCCAATAATCACAAGTACGAGCTAGCTGCTTTTTTGCACAGACAGTTTTCGCTGGGAACTACCATGATAATTGTCCGACTTAAGGAAGATCTTTTATATAAGACGATGTGTAATCACCGCCATTTCTATGTCTCCGCCACTCGAAGAGTTCCAAATGTCGTTTTTTATTATTGGCGTAGCACATATTATCTTTGACGTTAATATACTCTTTCCCACAAGATGATGAATTTTGGCGTAATTTCAGCAGACGCCTTTTTAAAAAACGTCATAATGAGTAATTACTCCTTTTGTCACAATGTTTTCAACCCGTTATTCATTGATAAGTCACCTGCAAGGCTACAGGTGTGTTGTTCGTGAGAAAGGTCTGGACAGCTCTGGACAATCTAATCAGCATTTACACTACTTTTTCTAATTTAAAATACGCATGCTTATCACCAAGATCACTGACGGCGTATGCTTCAATGCTAAGTGATTCCTTGGCCAGATTACCCGGCGCGAGTACGAAATAAGTGTGGTCCGAAGTACTCGATGGCGTTTCAAACGTTGGCTTCACATTATTCGAGCCTGGTTCTAGTTTGAAATACACATTGTTTTCATTCTGAACTACGGACTCTGTGTACAGTCTAACCGGAAGTCGTTTATACGTGTTTGGTTCCAAAACGTAATAGATCGGTTGTTTGTCGGGTTCGCATTTGTTAGTATCATCGATTGGTTGCGTCACATCTTCATATTTTCTTTCTGCAGGTTCTATGTCCGAATACCGATGTTCGTTTCTGTTTTCGGCGACGTCCTCATACGTTTGTCTTGTTTCGCCGTTATTTTGTGGGAGGTTCCGAGATATTGTCGTCTGTAAAGTGAAAACAAAAACCTATATATACTTTTTAATTTGGTAACACGAAAGCATCTTATAAAGATTATTACGAAATGTTACACTATAACACTGGGTCACCTTGTAACACTGGGTCACACTGTAAATCTATTGGGTCACTAAGTCACACGGATCATTGTCGAGGACGCAGCCGATGCTGAGGAACTTACCAAAGCAATCATCAAATGGTATGTGTTATATAGAGATCACACTGGCATGTACGAGTTAATTGGTATTCACTGAATTCCGTAAACTCTACAGTGTTGTGTGTATATATGTCCTCTTATACATCACTATGACATGTACGAGTTAATTGGTATTCACTGAATTTCGTTAACTCTACAGTGT
>JAUELF010201713.1:0-14267 GCA_031471495.1 Clinocardium nuttallii | reverse complement strand
CAATACGAGAAATTTCTTCTTTTGCTACAATGTTTTCAAAAGTCGACTGCTGCAATGTGTCAAATTGTGTCTGCATGTGGGAACTCCTTTCCCTCATACAACTTGAATAAAGCCGAAGCATAAAATGTAAATAATTTTTATAAAGTAATGATAAAGTTGAAAACATTGTATATGTAGCAAAGTCAAAATAGTTTATAACAATTAATTTATCCTTTTCCAACAATGTTTTCGAAATGATTTAAAATATCGTCTGCCTGTGTTAACCCTTTCCCCCATACGACAATTCTGCAGCAGACGACTTTGAACATATTTTGTCAAAAAATTGGAAATCTCTATAATTTAATGGATAATTACCTATGACTAAAAGTGGAAAACATTGTGGCAAAAGGAGAAATTTCTTCTTTTTTCACTATGTTTTCAAAAAACCATCTGCTGCAGAGGCATCAGAAAGCGTCTATGTGAGGGAAAGTCTTGAAGGTATCAAAAGTCATTCTAAATCTTCAATGCAGGCATGGTTCTGTTGTCTCAAAAGTCATTCTAAATCTTCGATACAGGCATGGTTTTATTCTTTCCTTCAAATATTTAGATTCAAGCTGCTAAATTATAGGTCAGATTGACAAGGGCTTATCTATTAAGGTATCCAGAATTCAAACTTGAAAGTCTACAAAGACTTTTGTTGGCAGTTGAGGTGTGATATGCCAGGAAACACACACTAGGTGAACCGGCCACCAGGATATAACTTATAATTACATATTAATCAATTTGGAGTTTGAATTTAGTCTCTTACAAATGATAAACAACCAGACAACTCAATAATATTATACTTCATGTGGCCCAAAAGATTCATAATTAATCTAAGGGACATAATCGAGTTCATGCAAATAAAAGGATTAGGAACAGAGTTATATATCTTACTCTTCCCTTAAAAAGTTTTCTATGAATTGTGATTAGCTTCAATAATTACTCCTTTTCTACAACATATATTATCTCTCAAATTAACCCTTTCCAACCGTAGCACTAGGAGAATTTGCTTGTAAAGAGTGACTTCTCCTTTTACTACAATATTCAACAATTAACCTTTCTTCTTAGAGTTGTTTCATTGTTTGGCCTTGATATTTTTAAAGTCGCCTGCTGCTCATTTACTCCAGGGGGGAAAGGGTTTTGCAAGAAATTAGAAATTAGAAATTCTCCCGAGCACAAAATACTAATGCCCGAAAATCCACCAATCAGACTCGTCTTCTTACTAGATCTGTTCCATTTGCCATCATCTGCATGACTTGTATTGTCAAGAATAATTGACAAGTCTGGGCAAAGCTTGATAACGATTCTCTGTTTATATGTTTTAGAATTAGACAGAACTTTACATACAGAGTCGTCTGCTATGAATTCCTCCTTGTATTGTAGCAGATGCATTTTGACCCAATAGCAGCAGACGACTTTTGAAAACATTGTGACCAAAGGTAAAATTGCTCATGATGAGCAATTTCCCCTTTGGCCACGATGTTTTCAACTTTATTTACCAGTTAAGCTTTCTTTTATGGAGATTTTTCAGGTTTTTGTAACCATGTTTTCAAAGTCGTCTGCTGTAGATTTGTTGTATGTGGGAAAGGGTTAAAGTCATTGATATTTCAGTAAATTTATTTAATGAAGCAAACTATTCTGATCCCTTTCCTGCGAAGTTGAATCTTGTGCATCATGCACAATTCCCACAGTTTTTGATGAGAATCTAATGTTGGTATGCATTTTTGGGTAACAGGATTCATTTATTATTTTTCTCAAATCAGGTACAGGTCTGGGTTCTTAAGTTTATGCACCTTGTCCTTCTGCCCTACCTACTGTCCTGCGGATTCCATTCTTCCTTCAAACTTTCTCCGTACCTAATCTAAAATCTTATATTCAATTTTCAGACAGTGAAGAAAAGAGAGAAGAACCTCGTATATTAGGATTAGCAATGATTCCAGGTCATCATATAATCAGTATACATATAGATGAAGATCAAGGGCTACCTCTTGACATCATGTGATATAACAGGCGATAGTAACTACTTGTTTTATGAAAATGTGGACTAATGCCATGCCATTTCTGGACCATGTGTACATTAGGCAATGCAGTGACATAATTTAGGTTTAAATTTACTCAAAATGACTGAATAAAGCAGGCTAATTTGGGATATTATTCTGTAAGATGCCCAAGGTCTAATCTGAGTTTAAATATTTAGTTTTTAATGGTGTTTAAAGATGCTTTCAACAGTATTTCAGTCATATCATGATATTTCATGGATAAATTATAAGTACTTAACTTATAGTATCAGAGGTCCAGATAAGGGGTCATCTCTTTCCCCCACAATTTCTCTCTTATTATTTAAGCAAACCCTATGTTATGGGTGCTCAAAAGAATCGTCTCACTGACCCTAACATTAGGGTTAGAGGGTCTAATAAGGATTTAAGAACATGTAAAACGCCCCTTATCTACAGCTCTAACTGATCAGTTGAATTGTTATCCCCACAACTCTGAGCTCCAACGAGGGAAGCAATAAACCAATTACGACCATTTTTAGCTCGTCCTATTGTGATACCCTTGGCTTCATCGTCATCTCCACAAAACTTTAACCTTACCTCATCACTCAAAAACAGTTTCAACATTTTCAAATGAAACTTGGTACGCATGTTTCTAGGAACAATATGGATGTCTTTGCCAAGTCTGATAACTCTGGCTTTAATAGTTATCAAGTAATGCCCCTTTTTCAACTTTAAAAAAAGCAGACCAGCGTTGGCATTCGCTTGCAGCGCTCTTGTTAACCCTTTCCCTCATATAGACGCTTTCTGACGCCTCTGCAGCAGACGGCTTTTTGAAAACATAGTGACAAAAGAAGAAATTGCACAAAACATGCAATTTCTCTTTTTGCCACAATGTTTTCCCCTTTTAGTCATAGGTTATCCATTGAATTATAGAGATTTTTCATTTTTTCACAAAATATGTACAAAGTCATCTGCTGCAGAATTGTCATATGAGGGAAAGGGGTTAAGTCTTTGGTATGCCCTGACTGGGGATCAAACCCTGGTCTCTGATTCGGGGGACAACCAGAGAGATGTTGAGCCAAAGAGTATTGATTGGTGATATATATTCACTTGTGATGTCATTACATAAATATATAGTTTTTGAATACCTCCACTACACAACTTTGTTGGCACTAGTCTGTCCACAGCTCTAGACCAATGAAAATAGAGCATTTTAGATTGTCAAAATGGATCACATCACACACAAATGAAAATACACAGTCTTGTCTGGAGCTTCCATGTTCCCAATATATCCCTTTAAGCATCCTTGAAACCTGTGGAGAACAGCTAAATCCATTCATTAAGAATAACCCAAAACTGTAGTGTGTTTTATAAAAATACAGATGACACACATTTTGTAATTGTTACATCTAAATATCCTTTTAATGATCGGTGTGTTCAATTAATAATAATGTATATATGTAATTTGTTTGTCATTATGACATTGTGTAAAATATTACATGAATTTATATTACAATATAGATAAATACTTCAGTGAATAAGGTACTGGTAGTTCATTTTTAGTCCGGATTGAATGGTGTTTCCAATGCTTATACCCCTTTCATAGACGCTTTCTGACGCCTCTGCAGCAGACATTTTTGAAAACATGGCAACAAAAGAAGAATTGCTCAAAGCCAGCAATTTCTCCTTTTGTCACCATGTTTTCGACTGTTGTTCAATTATTGTACTTTCATTGAAAGGTAGTTTTCAATTTGTTTCTGATATGTTTTCAAAGTCGTCTGCTGCAGATTTGTTGTATGTGGGAAAGGGTTAAAGATATAGATATCTGATTGCATCAAGACTGTGTTTTTAGATAATAGTTTCGATTGCTTCTGCCGGTGATCCTTTCACTGAAAGACATATTGGCAGGTGAAACAGGCATTCCTCCAAACAATATTGTTTGGATATAATTATATATTGATGATTTAATGCCTGCCGACCGTAAAGCCAAGCGGGGAGGTTCATAGGATGAGAGTTTTTTCTTTCATATCGCTGCAACAATGGACTTTTCCATGAATCCTTGATGGCATCTAAGTGCTAACCACGTAAAAAAATGTTCCGTCTGATGCCAACTGGATAGAACTGATGCATCAAACTGCAAACTATCATGTAACGAATAGTCTGTAACTCGTGGACTGAGCGGATATACCAACCATTTACAACCATCCCCTTTGTTTTAGCTCGAACACTCCGAGAATATGAGAGCTATTACACTCACTTGTGCATCGGCGTTGCACTTTTGGTTGAAGTTTTGCATGCAAGGCTTTTCTCAAAAACCAGATATGCTATTGCTTTGAAACTTCACACATTTATTGAACATCATCAAATGACCTTGCAGGACAAGTTCCATAACTCTTTATTAGCTTTTAACACAATTATTCCCCCTTTTGGACTTAGAAATCTTTGTTAATTTTTTGCATGTAAGGCTTTTTCTAACAAACCACAGGTGCTTTTGCTTTGAAACTTCATACACGTATTACACATCAGCAAATGACTTTGCAGGACAACTTCCATGACTCTTTATAAGATTTTGACACAATTATGCCCATCTTTTTACTTTGAAATTCTGGTTAAAGTTTTGTGTGCACCTACATTAAGAGTACAATTATCTGTATTTACTTGATGCATTGCATATAATTTTTATACAACCCTTCCCAACCATCACATTTATGTAGATTATCAATTAAGATACTATATCCTGCATTAACTGCAAATTATAGCCCTTTTTAGCTCACCTGAGCACAATGTGAGTTATTGTGATCGCCTGTTGTGCGTCGTCCGCCCGTCAACATCTTCTTAGTATCCAGTGGGTCAATTGGGATAAAACACAGAAAGCATCATTTCAATGGCCTCTTCATAATTCCTTCAATCTTTTGGGATCTCAATACAGAATTCTGGTTTCAATGGCAACGGAACGAAAAACTTTAAAATTCCTCTTCTCCCAAATTGGTTTGCAGATTTTCAAATAATTTCGTAGAAATGTTCCCTGGGTGACCCTCTATCAGATTCATTTAAGCCATGTTGATTTGTCGAAAAAACATGGCCGCCAGGAGGGCGGGGCTATTTTGCCTTATATGGCTATAGTGAAACCCTATGAAGTCCTAAAGTGTCCGGCAGATTTTCAAAAGAATTGTAGAAATGTTCCTTGGATGACCCTTTATCAGATTCCTTCAAGCTATGTTGATTGGTCGAAAACTATGGCCACCAGTGGGCGGGGTTTATATGGCTAAAGTGACAAATAAATAAATCAGGTGAGCGATCCAGGGCCATCATGGTCCTCTTGTTTACTTAAAAATTCTGGTAAAAGTTTTGTGTGCAACAACATTTAAAGTGCATATCCTAGTAACTACTTGATGCATTGCATTGCAACTTTATACAACCCTCCCCAACCATCACTCTATATATACAATCAAGTTTGATGACTCTTTCCAGCATATAATGAAAATTAAGGCCCTTTTTGTGGCGATTGGTTTTACAATCGCCACAATGCTAACAGAAACAACAACATCGAACACAATTTACATATTCGGTTTTGAACAGTCCGTTGACAAAAAAAACATTCCTTACTGCAAACCAATTTACTCGCATCCGTTAAACCGTCCAAGATATACATCAGTGATGCAGAGACACGATTAATAATAAAAGTACCGGATTGGTTCTAAGATTTGAGTATCTAAATAGAGTTAAAATATTTATATATTATCTTTCTCCGTGTTTTGGGCAGATAGTAAATATCATTGCGCATTCTATCTGCATTGCAAAGTAGGATAGTACTGTTTTCCAACTACACAGTTTCGTTTGCTGTATCCAACCGTAACCTTTTGACCTTTTACCGGATCCGGTGACCGTGTATACAGGAGATGGTTGTACTCTCAAAGCACCTAGCCAAAATAAACGATCCATCAACTAATTTCGTAATTTCTGAAAAGACCTAAGAGGTTTACAATCATGTTAGTGAAAAGTGCTAATTTCGTACTGATCCCGTTTTCACTAACACTGCAAAATTCCATTTTGGACCGAGAAGAGTCCTATAAACGGGAAGCTGCAATTCCAAAAGATATTCTATTGTTCTTACATCTCAATATTATAAACGCCTTATTTTGTAGTTGTTGCAATATATGAATACGATCGCCACTACTGTGCCATTGGCGCGTTGATTTACTTAGACATTCTGATTAAAGTTTTGCATGCAAGGTACTGTTATGGATATATCTCAGTAACCACTAATGATAGTGACTTGAAACTTCGTTCATGTCTTTAGGGTTGTCAGACAGTCAAGTTAGATCACTCTTGTATGAATTTAGTACCAATTATGACCCTTGTTTGACTTAAAATGTGGTTAAAGTTTTGCATGCGTGGTACTATTATGCACATATCTCAATAACCAAGGATTGATTCAAAGCTTTAATATAGTCTTTGAAGGAACCAAACAATCAGGTCAGGTAATTATAGATTATGGCCCTTTTTGAAGTTGGAAATTCGGGTTAAAATGTTGAATGCAATGCCTTTTCTCACAAACAGCAGATAATACTCGCACAAGACTTATACAACTTTATTTTATAGTTCTATACTATCAAGCCACTATCTAAGTAGCAGCTGTTGTCTAAAGTATAAAATATAAAATGGCCAAACATGCTGTCTTGCGGAGACAGCTCTTGTTTTGTCTGTGCAAATACTGGTTTCCCCGCATGAGTTTTATCTGTACGCAGAAGCAACACACACCCTAATTGCCAGACTCCACTCATTTCGATTCCCCTGTTAGTGAAGTTGTCTGGCGTTTGTTGCAGCAGACGACTTCAAAAAACGTTGTTTAAAAAGGATGAATTGCCCAAAACAAACACCTTTCTTATTTCCCACAATGTTTTCAACTCGGGTAAAATAATAATCTTTTCCCGATGTTTCCGATCAGAATACCAAATAGGTAGTTATTTAATTCCAGTTCTTGTTTCACCTAACCATCAGAGAATTTTTTAATTAAATTCGTTTAAAGTATCGAGCCGGATCAGCCTAAGCATGCCACACAGGCCAAACCGGACTGACACTTTTCGCCTCCTATATATTTTCTGTTTAAAAGTCATTACTCTATACCTCTTTATCCCCGAGAAGGAATGTGTCGATCCTTATTAGCCTGCGCGGTCTACGTAGGCTTAACTGGATTGATTCGTTACGCAAAGTCTATTATGTCGTTTTTCTCGCGGAACGGCTCATATATACTTATTTATAAATAATAACACATCATCTGTGTCGGGTAATAGGTTTATTCGGTATGGGGCTTTTAATTATGATGAGTTAAGCAGATTACGAATATGAACAAAATTGCTTTCTTTTTATTCTCTAAAAGGTCATGGAACTAATGATAAATGGTTCGATTATACCAGTGATTGCGTTTAGGAAAAAATGTCGATTTTTCACTTCCTCCGCATGGTGTCGTGTACAAAGAAGGCACTCGCAACATACCGTCAAATCTTTTTTATTGTCCCTAGTTGACCCTTTCTCACATAAAGACGCACTCTGACACCAGTTGACGAATTTTGAAAACATGTTGGCAAAAAGGAATTGTTCAAAATGAGCAATTTCTCCTTTTGCCACCATTTTTCGTCGATAGATGTATAACGTGAGTTTTATTCAAATGAATTAGATTGTAGACCCATCAAATGTTGTATTTAATGAAATAATAGCGAAGAAATAAAGGAAATTTAACGTTTTAATTGGTTCATAGTTATGTTGGCGATACTACGAGAAGCACTAATAAGGTGAAGTTTTAAAATGAAATGTTTTGCATACGAACCTTTAATTTTTTTCCTTAAGAAATGAATTTCATTAAGAAAAAAGGTAATTATTTTTGAAACATGATAATATTTCAGTTATTTATCGTCAATTGAAACTTATACACCCCTTGTGAGCCTCGCGTAATATCCAGTCATGTTACGTTTTCTCGGTATTGTTCCATTTCTTAGTGTGTTCTCATATTGATTGACGTTTATCTATTTCAAAGATATTTCTTGTTCGAAATATAGTAATATATTGACAGCTTTGTTTTTAAAATGGTATTAACGGCTGATCTCCTTTGCGCCCAGGGTTACGACTGACTGACTTGTGTCAGGATAAATGGAACAGTAGTACTGGTAACTTACCAAGGAAACGCCGTGATATAACTGAACAATTGTTGAAGTTGCGTAAAACACCAACAAATCAAACAAACAATCAATACTTCAGAAGGTTAGTACTGCACACTGAGCAATCGACTGTATCTACCTATTCTCGAGAGCTACGCATCGATTGATGACCTCACGAGTCCACGGTTAATACATATTCGCAATAAACAATAATTAATTGAACAGTCCGTAATAAACAGGATTTCTATAAACTATAAATAACCACAATGATTTAAATTCATTTCATTTTAATCGACATAATCAGCAAAAAACAGACATGCTTACTATGCAAAATAAGTTATACATGTATATACAAACAAATAAGAAGACAGAATAAACAGTTGTATGCGATAAAAGAATCGTCGACACCATTATAGATATAATTCGTACAATTGCTCGTCTCGTTGCTTACCACTCCCACATATAGTGTGGAAAAAGGAGAAATTGCTCATCAAATTGGTTGAATAATTCTTCTTACTTTGGATAAATAGTTTACGATTTTACTTTATGTTTTCAAAGTCGTCTGCTGTAGATGTGGTGTTTGGAGGAGGGAGTTTTACATGCCACTATTGCAGTCACGCATAAACTCTGACAAACTACATATGAGACGTCCCGAGAGAAAACCAACATTGTGGACTCTGCGTATAGTATCGTCCCGGATTAGCCTAAGCATGCCGCGCAGGCTAAACCGGACAGACCCTTTTCGCCTCCTGTGATTTTTCTGTTTCAGGAATCATTACTCTTTACCTCTATCCCCCTGAGACGGAATATGTCGTCCCGGATTTGCCTTCGAGGACTGCGCAGGCTGACCTTGGTCGATACATTACGCAGAAGCGGCCATAATGTTGGTTTTCTCGTGGGATGGCTGACCTTGGTCAATACATTACGCAGAAGCGGCCATAATGTTGGTTTTCTCGTGGGACGGCTGACCTTGGTCAATACATTACGCAGAAGCGGCCATACTGTTGGTTTTCTCGGGAAACGGCTGACCTTGATCGATACATTACGCAGAAGCGGCCATAATGTTGGTTTTCTCGTGGAACGGCTCACATCATAACATCATCAGTCGAAAATATCAGGTTACAACACAATCATAACAATTATTTCATACATTTAAAATGTCATTATTTTACCTGTACGGCGATGATAGCCCAACAGTACGATGATGATAACGCGATCGTACGATAATGATAACCTGTCAGTATGATAATGATAACGCGATACGACAGTACGATACTACGATAACGCGACAGTAACATACAACGATAAAGAAACAACGAAATTGTAAAATCGCGACAGTATGAAGGTGAAAACACGATATTATATTACCACGTTCTCCTATCGTTATGTTGTGTTATCATCATCGTACTGTCGTAGTTTCGTGATTTCGCGTTTTCATCATCGTTCTATCGAGTATCGCGTTTAAGATCAATTCATTCACAGGCGATGGCCCTAACGGAATACCAATACACACGTACTGAATTAATTAAGTCTGAAGATTGTTTTGACCAAACAACTTTTGATTTATAAAAAGTACATAATCTATATTAATAATAACAAACAAGAGGGCCATGATAACCATGAATCGCTCACCTATTTCTGTTTTCTCTTCAGCCATACAAGGCAAATCAACCCTGCCTCCCAGTAGCCATGGTTTATATACTAATACACATGACACGAAGGAATCTAAAAAAGGGGCATCCCAAGAAACATTTCTACAAAAGAATATACAAATCAGCCAGACACTTTCGGAGGAGAAGATTTGACTATACGCATATAATGCAAAACAGCCCCGCCCACTGGTATCCATGTTGTTTGACCAATCAAAGTGGTGTGAAGGAATCTAGTAGAGGGTCAACCAAGGTACATTTCTACATACTTATTTAGAAAACACTCTTTTGGAAGAGAAGATTTTTAAAGTTTCCACTTTAACCATAGAAGGCAAAATAAAAACGTTCACTTGCGGCCATATTTTTTTAACAATCAATATGGCCTGAAGGAATCTGAAAGAGGTTACATTTCTACAAAATTACTTAAAAATCGGTCTCACACTTTCGACGGAGAAGATTTATTAAGTTTCAACTATAACCATATAACGCGAAAAAAGCTCCGTCCCTTGGCGGCCATGTTGTTACACCCATCAAAATGGTCTAAAGGAATCTGATAGGGGGCAGCAAAGGAACATTTCTACGATATTATTTGAAAATCGGACAACAAGTTTGGGAGAAGAAGATATTTAGGGATTTTTCGTTTCGTTGCCATGGAAACTAGAATTATGCATTGATCCTAAAAATAAAAGAATTATGGTGAGGTCATTCAGAGGATCCTTTCTGTGATGTGTCATCCCAATTGACCAACTGGTTACAGAGAAAAAAGATGTTGACGTACGACGGACGACGGACAAAATAGTCCAGCAGCCAACTAGCTTAACCTGGAAGTGCAGTAGATACAATGTTTTTGTGTTGAAATTGGTCACTGAGTCCATACATAATAATAATCAGATTGATGACACCCTGTCACCTCCGGGCATTTCTTCTAATTTGCATTAATCCAAGATGGCCGCTATTGTTCTATTGAATATACTATAATTAAGATATATAGGCTCATATAAGGGATTTTAAAACAGTCTTACATGTTTTGACGGGCCTTAAGACATGAGGAACCACCCAATGGAAAAACTTGTAGTATGATTTGACAACTCCTTAATTTTCCTTAATCCTAAATGGCCGCCGTCAAACCTCTTGCAGAGGTCATACATGAAGCATTTTCGGAGATGCGAACATGTTGTCTGCAAAGTAGTTCCCACAGAATGTGCGCGCCCTTCGTATTTTTGCTGAGGAACTGCTGCGTAGGACATTAAATGACAATTAATGATGAACTCATCTTATGCCATGACGGTTTGGCAAGCAGCAGAACGGCAAAGCAGTGGATCAATGTGGTAATCAAACATGTATACATCCTAATGTAGTGCATCATAAATTGTCTGAAAAGAAGTTCCTACAGAATGTGCACCCCTCTTCGCATTGTTGTTGTTGCACTGCTGCGTAGGATTTTAACATGACACGTTATGCTTAACTCCTTTTATGCCTTGACGATGTGACAAGTAGCAGAACGGCAAAGTTGCGGATTTATGTGGTTATTCAGTACATCAGAGCAGAGAGGGAATGTGACTGGTCACTACATCTAGAGGCTTTTTAATAGAAGATGCCATACTTCTTCGTCAGTGGACATGTCAATTGTGCACGATATGGGCCATATTACCTTCTTTTAAAGGAAGAAATACCATCAGAGGTTAGAGATATACTAATGTCGTGTATCACATTCCAGATGTATGGAACGGCATCTGGAGTGACACACATAAACCACCTCCACAAGGGTTAGTCACCATCATGGAGGGATCATTGGAATAACATTGCAACCATTATGAGTGACCCTGATCATGCGCAGCAAGACAGGACACCCATAAAGAGGAGCAGAAATTAAGGATTGCAGCACACGCTGCTGGCAGGGCAAACATTCGTCAAACGTTAGATCAAAGCATCGATACTCTGTCTACAGGCAGCGAAGCAGAAAAGATAGTGAACATTGTCAGTGGTCGATCGTCATCTGTTTTAGTGAACACAGATACGACAGTGGCCATTGGGGACAAACAAATGGAAGAAGATGCTTTCTACAATCCCTTTTTAAAGAAGACGTTGTCAATACAAGTAACAAAGAAGCGTGTGAATATTCGTAAAGTAAAGTTTCCTTCTCTTTTCTTTTTTCACGAGTCATAGGACTCCAGGCTAGCTGCCGTGACACAATAGGTATCAAGACATTACTATCGTATGAGCTATCGCCGGTGCCTACATCGATGTTCAACGACTTGGGTGACATGATCACGGGACAGGCTAAGACACAGTTAATGAAGCAACTACAGGTTTAGATGTCATCAATAAACATATTACCCAAAGTCAGATGTAGGGTGCTAGCTGGTTCAGCTGTCCTCTGGGTGATACACTGGCCAGAGAATGGGAGAGTCCGCGATTTCTTTTTTAAATTTCAAACAGTTCATCCAACAGAAACTTACTTCTAGCGTTTTTGACAAGTACCACGATTTCAGTACCAAAGGTATGACCAGATGCAATAGAACAACAGAAGCAAGCAGAGATCATCGACTGGCTCTAGATACACCTCTAACGCCATTGAATGTTGTCCTGGCAATCAAGGCTGAAGGCAATTATCTGTGAAGAGCTGACCAGAGACACTGTCTTCCATCGAGGCTACACAATGACCAACAAACTTGTCCTCACTAGCAGTAATAACACACCAGTTGAAACAAGTTATGGGGTAGTGTTGATTCACATGTCTACATCTCATGAAGAGGCAATCTGCATCATTGTTCAACAAGCCGTAACAGTTGCGACTGAATTACAAGTGTCAGTGATTGCAGATAATACCGACCTATTCATCCTTCTGCTTTGACACTACTTTGAGCGACAGTTAACCATTCACATGATCATGGAATCGCCGATTCATGAAATAACCGTTATTGACATACAAGCTACTGTTAAACAACAACTGGGCATACACGCCTTGTCGGGTTGTGATACATGTGCTTGCTATTTCGGTACCGTTCACTGTATTTTGAAGGTGTCATGCTGAGGGTTGTCGTAACGTACTGACGTGCAGATGACAATGATGACAATCTGAATTAAAGGTATTAATGCCAACACAGACACATGATAGATACATCATGTTGATAACTGTGAATACTACCATGTACTATTAACTATAACACCTCAGTAGTTGAAGGAAAAGAAATGTGAACGATTTATTTATGCGCCATGGCTTGCACAGCATAGACACTCCTACAACATTATGACTTTTCAGTCACTTTACTTTATATAATGGATATCTGAAATTAATAACTTTATGACCTGGTGTCAGCTTAATTAAATGTATTCTAACGTATACGTCAATCAGAAACTACTAATATTATATTGAACGTGTTCAATGTTATTTTCACCATTTAGATCAATTAAGCATGTCATTCAAAAGTACAGCAAACTGTTAACATATTAACAGATTGACAACGGCCATATTGGAATATGCAAATGAAGATATTATATATTAAATTGTTATATAAGATGTATTATATGAAACCTCTCTTTTTCAAAACAAATAATTTAAAATGTATCCAGAATGTAGTGACATCAAACCTGTCTCTCTCGAGGTTAAACGGCACCATCTTGGATTTGTGCAAATAAAGGATTTTTCAAATCATAATAAAAGTTATTCCGTTGCGTTCCTGATGTCTTAAAGTCTGTTATAACATTTTCGATTAGTTTAAAATCCTTTCTATGAGCCGAGATATCCTAATTTTAGTAAATTCAGTAGAACAATGGCGGCCATCTTGGTTTTATGCAAATTAGAACAAATACCCAAAGGCGACAGGGTGTCATCAAGCGGATAGTTAATATATATGATCTCAGTGACCCAAATCAATAAAGAAAACATTGTATATACTCGTACTGCACTTCCATGTATACTCCCATTTGGTGCCAGAAAAAAGGCGATCACAATAACTCACCTTGAGCACTTTGTGCTCAGGTGAGCTAAAAACAAACAACTGGTATACATGCACAAAACACAATAATACAAGTCAATTCAACCGGTTTCTATTCTTAGGATCGAAATTTACTCGGTATCTTTTGACAGATTTAAAATCATAACATATTATTATAATAATACACCGGTTGATTGCTTTTTAATTATTAGTATGTTTTAAGATTTAAGTGCCCACGACCCCTACTTCTGATGATATAAGCTCGTTAAACACGACCCCTATTTCAGATGAAATACGACCAAAGCTCGTTAAACACGACCCCTATTTCAGATGAAATACGACCAAAGCTCGTTAAACACGACCCCTATTTCAGATGAAATACGACCAAAGCTCGTTAAACACGACCCCTATTTCAGATGAAATACGACCAAAGCTCGTTAAACACGACCCCTATTTCAGATGAAATACGACCAAAGCTCGTTAAACACGACCCCTATTTCAGATGAA
>JAUELF010201611.1:3997-14267 GCA_031471495.1 Clinocardium nuttallii | reverse complement strand
AGTAACACCATTTACAGCGTTGGACTAGAACTCATCTCAAACACTCAGTGTGTTCAAACAATCTGAATACACCTCTGCTTGCGACATCGCGAAATAACACCAGTAACAGCGTTGGACAAGTACTCATTCTCAAACACTCAGTGTGTTCAAACAATCTGAATTCGCCTCTGATTGCGACATCGCGAAGTAACATCAGTAACAGCGTTGGACTAGTACTCACCTAGAACACTCAGTGTGTTCGAACAATATGAATACACCTCTGCTTGCGACATCGCGAAATAACACCAGTTACAGCTTTGGACAAGTACTCATTCTCAAACACTCAGTGTGTTCAAACAATCCGAATTCGCCGCTGCTTGCGACATCGTGAAGTAACATCAGTAACAGCGTTGGACTAGTACTCACCTCGAACACTTAGTATGCTCGGACAATCTGACTACATCGAGGAGAAACACTATATATTTCTGTTCGCCAATGTCGAATACTCTTTAGGTTTCTTTCCGACATGAAGAGTCGATTGACTTTAATCTAGCTCAAATACATACGTTTTCTGGAGCCTCTGCAGCAGCCGACCTTATGGCAAATGGAAAACCTGCTCATTATGTGCACTTCTTCCATTTGCTGCAATTTTTCAACTCTATTTAATAAACTTTGAGACTTTCAATATCTGTGACAACATATGTTCGGAGTATTCTGCTTAAGATTTGTTGTACGTGGGAAAATGTTAAATCCTCTGAAGGTCGGTTTTCGCGTGGTGTTGTTTATGGTAAATACAAAGTAGGACAAGGTTGCAGTATTTAGAAAATCGTGTTGACCTTTAATCCCTTCCCACATACAACAAATTTGTAGCAGACGAATTTGCAGCGGACGACTTTGAAAACATAAATGCATATACCAAGTAAATGTTAATGAATATATAATTACTGAAAAAAATGTGTAGCAACAGACGAAATTGCTCGTTTTGAGATATTTCCCTTTTTGTATAATGTTTTCAGAAGTCGTTTGCTGTAGAGGCGTCAAAAAACGTCTATATATGGGAAAATGTTAGGATAACTTAAATCTAATAAACTAGACATGTCACTACGAAATCAAACAAGATTAGGAAATATGAACTTTAGATCAGTACTGAAAACTTTGTTTACGTATGTCTAATCATTGTCGTATAATAATAATAATTTATAAACAAGTATGTGTTATTAGCACACTATCACACCCATGAAACACGATTGATACATCGAACATCTAACAATATCAACGTGTAGATGTAAAGTTAGTATTGTCTACTGTTCCCACGATATCTCCGCAAATGTCGTATGAATGCGGGTCTATCAATCTATGCGACACCATCCCTATTTCAAGCTTTTCCATTATAGAATTGGTCGGTCCGGATCTACCTCTCCACTCTCGATTCTCATTTTGCCCAACGGGTCTGATCTGGACAGCACTTCTCCCTTTAAATGCCTAAGCGAACTTTAGTACTTTAAATATCAGATAAAAGTAAGATTATAGGTATAAGCACATCCACTCTCAATATGGGACAATATCATTCAAAGAGTCAATGATCAACACCTAGTAAAGCGGCATCCAAAAGTTCGAACACAGAATGCATCTCTATTCCGTGTCACTATTTACAATACACTACTATACACATATTATATCACTTACGTTGAAGTCATATGATAGCAGTTTAAATTTGTATAAAATTATTGTATGTCTTAAACATAAACATCATCATATAGTGGTCAGGACCAGATCATTTATTTTGGGGAAATATATATATGTGATATCTCGAAGTCGAAAGGGATACATAAATGACTTCGAGTATGTTCGAGTTATCGACGTTTTCAAGTTATCAACGTGTTCGAGTTATCGGCGTGTATGGAGGATCCCTCAATTCATGATTAATACAGTGGACCCTATATAACTTGAAGTCGAAAGGGATCCATAACTAACTCTTAAGTGATCACCGTTACAGTGGACCCTATATAACTTGAAGTTGAAAGGGATCCATAAATAACTCTTAAGTGATCACCGTTACAGTGGACCCTATATAACATCAACTCTTAGGTTGCAATGGATATTTACGACATTTGTTTAACAAACAGTGCAAAGCTTTTAATGATTTACCGACAATATAGTCGTGATCATTTGCAAATGAACCTGTATACTGAAACAAAATTCCTAGGTAGTTGAAGTCGTCTTCTATCTCAACAACACCATGATTGTGTATCCAGACCTCTTTACTTTAAAATCTCACTATTTTCCTAAATAGATGATTTAGTTTTAAAAAAAACATTAACTTCAAACCCCACTTTGTACAATAATCGTATTACTTGTTGGGGTTATCCTGATGCTCTGTAGGTGGCTTGCAAGGTTAGCCATATCATCGGCAAAGAGTAACAAAATAATTGAAACATCATCAAATAAGACTCCACTATCTAAATTACATTGTAGATGCATTTATAAGTCATCTAAGAATAAAGAAACAAAAATGGGAGATGTGATTTAGCCTTGTCGTAAACCGATCGCGTCGTCGAAAAAGTCGAAAACACATTACAATTCTTAACACATGATTTGACTTTTGAATTCATATTTTTAATGACGCGTCGCTTATCAACTTGATTAGAAATCATGCACCTGTCAAATGTCTGTCAATGTTAGATTTGTACTTTGTCCCGTTACTTGACCAAGAGAAAAGGATGACCGTTTGAGGGAATCATGCTATTGTGAATTTAGCTGTAAAAATATATTTGATCTCAATCAAACTAGGGTCAATATGATGTATCATTCGAATGTTAAATGCTGTCTTAAGGATTTGATTATTTAATAATTGTATACTATAAGTAGTGTATATCCATGGTCCCATATTGAAGGTCAAGCTACTGTTTTTAAAGCGGCGGCCCAATATGATTCAGTTATATAATATGATTCATATGCTTATTTTTCGGTTTTTGATAGCTAAATTTGTGAATTTACCTTATCCCCTTTTTCGACCGTGGAGAAAGAAATCCGCATGTAGGAAATATATGAAATTAGTTATTAAATTGTGTAGAATAATATAATGCTTATGCAATGTCAGCTTATCTGTACACTTTTTATTTATATTTCCATGATCTTTCTTTTATATTGATTTTGAATTTTTGAGTATATCACAATGGGGTGATGGTGCTCGTTCGGATCATCATCTTCGCCTCTTTCTGATATTCGAATATAAATCGTCAGGGGATTGAGAGTGTTCGCTTCATTCAACATGTAAACTAATAAATAGAACTGTGTTTTGTATTTTACCTTACACTTTCCAGTTTTTTTAATGGGTTAAACTTACAATTGACACAGTTTAAACTGCTTGGAATAAACTTTGATGTCAATCTCTTAAACATGCAGGATTTCAATTTTGGTCCGAAATTACTAGGTATAAAAAAAGCATTACGTATTGGAAAAGGAGAAAACTAACTCCCATTGGGAGAATAACGGTAGTTAAGACGGTTTTAATTCCAATTTTAACACATTTATTTATCAGTTTACCATCACCAAAAGATGATTTTATCAAACAATAAAACGACATACTACTGGATTATGTATGGGAGGGTAGAGCCAAAATCAAACGTTCTGTTTTTATATAAATATGCAGACGGAGGTTTAAAATTGATTGACATTAAAAGTTATATTTTTAGCATAAAAATAAAAAGGTTGAACATTTTATTAATTCGTGAAGAAAGTAATTGCTACAAGTTAGTTTACAATATTTTTGATGTTAAAAAAGTTTTTAATATGGGAAAGATTTACTGTGAATAAGTATCAAAGAATATAAGAAATTAATTTTGGATAGATGTATTGAAGGCATATGTAACCTTTATGGAAAAGGTACGTTGTAATGATTGGTTTAAAATGTTACACATGCCTTCATTCCATAATGAACATTTTAATTCAAAACATATTTTCATCGAAGATTTCTATAACCGAGGCGTAAGGCTTGTAAAGGATATGATTGATGTAAATGGAAATTTTCTAACGTTGGAGAATATTGAAAACATTATAGGAAAAAGAGTCAATTGGCTAGTATTACATAGTCTAAAAAAATCTGTACGGTCCTTTATATCAAAGAACAATATTGCACAAACTGATTATTTTATTTCCAAATGAAACCATTGACTGGAAAACAAAGTGTTTCAATGTTTTCAAATGTACAAATGATACCTATATACAATGGTTACAAACCCAACTAATACATAGGATATTACCAACTGATTCATTGTGATATAAAATGAAATTAGTAGATACAAACTTATGCAATTTCTGTTTAACACAAGGGGAAACATTAAACCATTTATTTATTGACTGCGAAGAAATTAAACCATTAATCCAAAACTTCAAATTAAATATCAATTAAATATCAATGACATATATCCAAATTTAGATATCAAATATGGATATTCTTCTAGGTTCCGATGAGAATGATTTTTAACTGGAAACTGTTATTAAATGTCAAACGCTATTTATACTCATGCAAAATAAAAATAAATATTCCGTCTTGGTACGCTTTAATGAACAGCTTACATCTAGCTTGGAGTATATACACATCGACCAAAGCAGCAACGAAAGACATAGAAAAGTGGGCAATTGTAAGACATCTGATTCATCTCTAATCTCTTTTTAAAAAAAAGATGTTTTAAAGAAATATGCAAGTATTTTTTTATTTTTTTTATCTCATACCTATATTTTTTCATGTACTTTTATTTTTTGCTTTATACCCCATCAACCGAAAACCATTGTTTTTTCCCGGCTTTATTATAAAATGTCCTTATATATATATATACTATGAACTTAAAATGAAATACAATTGTCTAAGATGTAATAACGCCAAACACTACTTGATGGTTTCTTATCAGGGTTTTCACTCGCAGAAATCGACTTTCGTTGAACATGGCCCAGATCTTTTTAAATCCTACGGACCTCGCCCTCTTATATTATCACAAATATCTGCCAAACGTAGTACTTTATCCATTTCCCACATACTATAAAACTGAAGCAGACGACTTTGAAAAAAGATTGGCAAAAATATGAAACATCTCTCAGTCGTATGAGAGTGTTATTTTTTAATGAGATTGAGAACATTTCGGCAAAAGGAAAAATTGCTCTGTATCTCGTCTGCTGCAGAGCCTTCGGAAAGCGGCTCAATATTCGAGTTTCGCTTCAGTACAGTCTACAACAGGGCATTTTCGATATATTCAAAATAAAGATTAAACTATGCATTCGAGCAAGTTGATATAGATCATCCCTGAAAATCATTCTAAAATCCTCTGGGGACTGTCCATGGCCAGCAATTATTTCCTGTTTTGGGTTAAACGCCGTTTTAAAATTGTTTAGTCAAAGCGCGGCCAAAAACAATTGAGCGGTTCCAAAAGAATACCAAACATTATGGACTCTGGGTAATGCATTGACCCAGATCAGGCTGCGTAGCACAGACTGATCCGGGCCGAAACATTCCATCCCAGGGATATATATGTATAGAGTAACGATTCCTTAAACATAAAATCCACAGGAGGCAAAACTATTATAACCGGGTTAGCCTGCGCGGCATGCTTAGGCTGATCAAGGTCGATACTTTACGCAGGGTCAACAATGTTGCGTGTCTACTGGGAAAATCCTGTAAGTTAACTAAGGTGTAAATCTGCAGCAGACAACTTTGAAAACGTGTAGGCAAAAATACGGAGAATTCTATAAAAGAAAATAGTGTCGTATCATTAATGTCGGATCATTAACAAGCCGAATGAAATGTGAAGACAAAATGTTTCACCGATTCCAACATACAACACATCAGCATCAGACAACTTTGTGAACATTTAGGCAAAAGAATGAAAACCTAAATTAAAGTTTAATTATTGAAAAGAGTTGAAAACAGTGTGTCAAAGGGGAACTAGCTCATTATTAGAAATTTATTATTTAGCCCCAATGTTTTCAAAGTCGTTTGCCGGAGAAAGAGTTTGTATGTTGGAAGGGTTCAATCATGGTTGGGTCATAGACGCTACCCGGATATAGTAACTCCAGTCGCGTTAATATATGCTCAGATTGATTGATTGATTGACTGCTGTTTAACGCCGTTTTCAACAATTTGTTCAGTCATATCACGGCGGCCAGTTCACCTACTCATATGCCTGGTTCTTCCACACCAGTACTCCACACACACATACTGTGTTAGCCCATTGGTGAAAGAAGAATGACGCTTGTCAATCGTCGGAAAGAATGTTGGCCGAGCTTTGGGTTCGAACCCACAACCCCTGGATTGACAGCCCGCGTCGCTACCGACTCACCTACCGGGGCTCAGCATTTATTTTCAGAAAACAGTCGAAGGTAGCCATTGAATGTCATTGACCTATTTTTACATAGTTTCAAGTATCATTGTAGCTCTAGTTAAGGCAAGACTTTAGTATTCAAAAATCTTTATTTTAACTCCGAACCCTATGTTGTAGGTAGTGAAAAGAATCGTCTTAATATGATTATTTTGAGTACCCACAACATAAGACTTGGGTTGGTAATACGAGAGATATAGTGCCAAAACACCGGTTCACTCCCGCTCATTTGAATCTCTGAATTTGTAAATTGAGAAAAATTCTCATTATGAACAATTTTCTATTTTGTGCATGGCACCTTTGAAAGTCATTATATGTGGCTTCAAAATGTGTCTGTGTCAGTGAAAGAAATAAGTGGTTGTTTTGAGTTTTTTTCAAAATTCTTACCATGCTAAATGATCTTAAAACTGATCGTATCCAAATGACAACAAGAATAGTTTTAAGAATGCAAAATTTATTAGTATAAGATTATTCTTATCATTTCATTATAACAAGCAAGAGGTAGTTGTGACCAGTGTTAACCTATACAACTTGCACGTTTACACTTCTTCATTCGGTTCTGCAACGTTAGCAATTTTCAGCAATGTTTTACTGAGTTTTACGAATCTTCTGGCAAAACATTTCAATTTGGAGTAAATAATATATACCTCATCCTGTGTTTGTAATATATATGCTTGAACATGATTCATTATGCAAATATAGATTTCCAACATGAAGGCAAAAATTCTGAAAACATGGCAAAAGAAAAAGATTGTCGTATTTGAACACTTTCTGCTTTTGCAACAACATTTCCAACTCTATTCAATAAGTGTACCTACATATTGTAGATATTAACCATATTATGTAGAATGTAATGTATGTTCAATGTGTAATCTACTCCAAATTTGGACATTAGGTTTATCCACTGGTTTGATCACTGGTGTATTTCAAATGTAGATAAATCTTGGATATTCTCCCTTTCTGTCAAATATCTGAAAGTATTAAAATAATGGCAATTACATCAAAGAAGAGAGGACCTGGTGAGATGTGAGATGTGTCCGGATATGAGCCGTCCCGCGAGAAAACCTAAAATATGGCTACTGCGTAATGTATCGACCCAGATCAGCCTGTGCAGTCCTCGTAGACTGGTCCGGGCCGACACATTCCGTCTCGGGGGATAGAGGTATAGATAGAGTAAGGATTCCTGGCACGGAAAATCCACAGGACGCGAAAAGTGCCTGTCCGGATTAGCCACAGTGTTGGTTTTTATGCGGGACGATTCCTATGTCAATTAGTATAAATTACAAATGACTGAGGAGTTATATAATGGTTTAATCTGCCAAGAAGTGTGCAGGAGTAACGGTTTGTGGAAGCCATAAAACACAAGTTAGGTGAACTGGCCAATGACAATGAAATACGGTTTAAAAAGTGCGTTAAACTAAAAACAGCTAACCAATTCCAAGTAAGATATGGAACAGATAAACTTATGTAAAGTGAAAAAAAATATTTTAATGGTTCAGTTTCGGATGGGTTGGCAACCATAGAATTTAATAATCATACAATAAAACCATATATTGTAAGAATCAGTCATTTCGTTTGAATCTACAACTCCCTTACGCTGTTCCAAGATTGTTTATAAAGCGTATTGGTTCAAGGAGATGTAAATATATTAAGAAACAGGATTAAAACATGTAATTTACTTTTAAAGTTGTATATCCACAGTAGCACCACCATCGGTTAGGCTGATTAATTGTGTTGCAACAACATTGCCATTTTGAAGAATGTTTAGTGAGTAGTCTCCCTTGAATCCTCTTACTGTGACACTGCTAGCGCCATCGAATGATCCGGACACGTTTGTCGTCCATAGTTGACGAAGATCTTGGTAGACATTGCCTGCAGCATTAGGCTGGAAATAAAATAGATAAAATAAATCTAACGACAAGATAACGAAAAGAACTTGCTTACAAGTTAACCCTTTCTGACGTATTGACAACTCTGCAGTCCTGTAATATGGCTTGGCAGACTTTATTAAGGGGTCACCCAATGTATATTTCTACAACATTCTACAACATTATCTGAAAATAAGTCATATATTTTTAGAGGAAAATATTGTCAAACTTTTCACTATAGCCATATAAGGCGAAAAAGCTTGCTCCATTGGGAGCTATGGGCTTCAACCAATCAACATGGCTAGATGGAATCTTTCTACAAAATAACTTTAAAATCGACCAATCTTCATGGCTTGAAAAAAGAATTACCGCATAATCTTGCGACAAAATAACTTTAAAATAGGTCAGCCCAGTTTTAGAGTAGAAACATTTTAATGTGTAAAGTACAGGTACAGAAAAGTAATCATAAACCCTATTCAAGACACTGGCAACATCTATCATCTCTGTAGCAGATAATTTAATTAACTTTTGAATAGCATTGAGGAAAAGTTGAAAGTGCTCAAAGCAAACCATTCACTTTTTTTCCCAGACACAACATTCAATATCGTTCTAATCGTACTCGCCATGTATTCATGTTAGAAAGGTACCATTCTGTTGTTCTATCTCACAACGCACTGACTTAGTTCTTTCCCACATTGAGATGTTTTTACGCATCTGCAGCAAAAAAACTTTTGGCAAAAGGAGAAACTGCTCAAAATGAATAATTTCTCCCGAGTCACAATGTTTTTTTAAACTTTTCAAAGATTAATCTTTCATAAATTCATTTATATAGATTTTTTGTTTATAGTTAAAAAAAGATTGGCGTACAAGTATTTTGGAAAGAGTTTAACCCTTTCCCTATTACGGAAATTCTCCAGCAGACGTCTTTGAACATATTTTGTCAAAAATAGAAATTCTCTATAATTGAAAGGATAACCTATGATTAAAAGTTGAAAAAATGTTGCAAAAAAGACATTGCTGGTTGTGAGCAATTTCTTCATTTGTCACCATGTTTTCAAAAAGCTGTCCGTCGTATGAGGGAACTTGCTGTAGTTACCGTAACATCAGGACCGTTAAAGAGGGGTGCGTCTGGTTCCCAGATTCTTCCATCCCAGAAGCCCCAGATCACGAGACCTTCCACAGACGGGTGACTGAAGAACGTGTACATGAGATCGGACAGCTTGTCGGCACGACCTTGATCTGTGACGTCATTTACACCAAGTTCTGAAATTAAGTTTAGCCATTCATCTCACAAGATGTAATATCTGGTAAATTTTTTAATTATTTACTGTGTTTAGCATTTCATATAACACATCTGAAGCAGACGACTTTGAAAGCATAGAGACAAAAACCTGAAAAAGTCTCCAGAAAAGATGGGCTAAATTGTTAAAAAAAATGTGAAAACATTGTGGCCAAAGGGGAAATTGGCCACAATGTTTTCTGAAGTCGTCTGCTGTCATTGAGTCAAAATGCGTTTGCAGGTGGGAAAGGGTTAATTAATTAGGACATATTTTACAGAGATTGATACAAATAAAATATATAATCACACAAACATTATGTAGTTTAGTTCATACTTTCGTACTACATGTACATGAGTTGGCATTACTCCTAAGATTGTTGGAAATGCAAGGATACATGTTTATTTATACTGTCATTGTGTACTAACTTTCTGAAACATTAATAACCCTTTCGCACATGTATTCAAGGGATAAAGTTTATCTGATCTAACTGTAGTATAAATGTAGTCTTACTGTAGTCTAGCTATAGTCTAACTGGTCTAACTGAAGCCCAACCGATATAACTGATCTAAATAATATAAATGTAGTCTTACTGTAGTCAAAATGTAGTCTTATTGTAGTCTAACTGTAGTCTTAGTGTAGCTATACAGGTCTAACTGTAGTATTACTGGTCTAACAGATATAACTGATCTAAATAATATAAATGTAGTCTTACTGTAGTCTAGCTATAGTCTAACTGGTCTAACTGAAGCCCAACCGATATAACTGATCTAAA